>JAHWFP010105244.1:8177-31006 GCA_023313725.1 Lithobius niger | reverse complement strand
CCCCCCCCCCCCCCCCCCCCCCCCCCCCCCCCCCCAGGAATTGAAAACCTGACCTCCAAATTTTTTCGTTGACCCCATTAGCGCCGCAACTATGGTGAAGTTTTCACCTTTTGGGCCCTCTACTCATGAATGTTTTGGGTTCCCTGTCTCCTGGGCCTGGGTGCCTTGCATCCTTTGCACCACCCGTAATTGAGGTACTGCCCCCTCACCGCAAAAAAGTAAGCTTTTCTTATGCTTTTAAGGCCGCCCGCACACTGACCGACTTGGCCGCGCGGCCAGGTCGCTGCAGCCAATGAGAATGATTACCGTTTATGTAAAACCACACACTAATCATTTTCATTGGCTGCAGGAACCTGGCCACGCGGCCAAGTCGCTCAGTGCGCGGTCAGCCTAAAGGTTAAGTGTAGATGATATGCTCTGAACTAATGAAAAAATAGCATTTCGCATCGACAGGTTCCAATTGTATAGATAACGAGCCATGACTTAAAGTATGTTCTTGAAAACGTTCAAAGTGTTCTTTAAATCACCTTTGAACCGAGATGCATGATGCATGACGGAAGAATGACTTTCGATGTAAGGGATGCTTATTGGCATTACTAAGGTAGTGTAAGTCAGCATATCCATGCCCTTCACAACTGTATGTGCAACATGAAAAATACCTCATGGTGTAAAAACTTCTGTAGAAAATGTTTTTTCATAACTATTCATCGGATGACACGAGAGATAACGTCTCAGTCTTATAAAATCATATATGGTGGGGGTTGGGGGGTGCCCAGAAGTAGACCCCTCAGCCGTTCAATTTTACGTTATTCGGCTGGCTAATGAAAATATTCGGCCGATTTTCGGCTAGCCAATCATACCTGACAATTTTTTCGGCCGCTAACGCCTTAAGTCAATTTCGGCGGCTTTCGGCTTAGCCTACAATAGTTTTGGCAATTCCTACAGTAAAATCGGAGCAATATAAAAAAATTTTAGAAGTTAAAGCATTATTATGTAGCCAATGCAGGTTTTAGTTTTACGCCACATCAAGGTACAAATTCACATTGTTCCAAAAGTGAGACCGAATCGCAACTGAGTGTGATACTTAACAAATTAAAAATTATTTTACGGCTAGCCTGTATATTTTTTGGCGGCGGCTGGTTAATGGCTAGCCAAACAAAAATAAGGCGAATATTCGGCTGACCTATTTCCGACAGCGGCTTCGGCTATCGGCGGCGGCTGAGGGGACTACCCGGAAGCTACGAAGTTTTTATCAATTTAGACTGGTTAAAAGTGTAATTTTTGAGGTCCAAAAATGACTTTTTCCTCCAGTTTGGGCAGTGTTTTTTTTGTATGTGTGACCCTCCCTTGACGGGCCTAAAAAGTGTATGACCCCCCCCCCCCGTCATTGCATTTCTCGCAATTTCCTATGCCCCCCCCTCTCCCGGAGATGAATAATAGTCCGCCTCGTTAAGCTCCATTGGGACTCAGTCCAGACCCCAATAAGACAGTTCTGTCCCCAAAGAGCATTCTGTGTCATATTTCGATCGTCCATAGAAAACGAAGATGATGTCATGAAGTTTCCGCCTCTCTTGATGTCCACGTACCATCTTCCCTCTGAACAGTATAGGAGCTCGGGGGGGCTTTTCCGTTTATTCTTCAGAATTTTGTAAGGCAAACTGAAGGGTTACCCGTGGATTTGTCTTTACAAAATTTGTGCCAAGCTACAACTATGCCCATCTTAATTTCAAGCCTATAGCACTATAGGCCGCTTAGAAATCACTAATAAGTATAACAGACTATTGTTCATGACATTGAAAATTAATGTTGTTTAAAACCAGATTTATGAACATAATGTTTCGGGATTTGTAGCGGACTTGTTTATAATTCAGATAATTAGTTTAAAACTTCCCACTGAACATTGACTCTACTTCTTCTGTCAGCTGACTTGCGAAAGAAAGATCGCTCTAAGTCAATTTACGGCAACAAAATATTGTTGTTGTTTTTTTAAAATAAAACCTTCGAATTATATCTTGGTGTATGTTTACAATTGTAATATATAAACTTAAAAGCCATATTTCAAACTTTAAATTGTAACGATGGTATGGAAACAACTTTTTCGTGGGAAAAAATAAACAGTTTAATGTTTTATTAGTTTATAGACAACCAAATTCATACCTAACAAAGCTCTTAACAGTTAATCTTAAAGAAATTAACGATCCAAATATAATTTTGTGGGCGATATAAAGATAGACTTATTAGACGACAATAATCGTGCAAAATAATTGTTAATAACATTGCTGACGAGACAATTAGTACGAAAACTATCTAGCTAGCTATGGCTTTGAACAGAAATTAAATCTGTTACAAGGCATGAAATTATAAAAAGTGGCATAGCAAAACATGTATTGATCATGTATTTATTAGAAGCTTCATGGATAGTCAAGGATTTACAATTCTGGAAAAAATAGCTGATCATTATTTCACTGGTCTGCTAATTGATACAGGACTAAATCTCCTGCATAAACCAAAAACCTTGACAGTAACCAACGATGAGTATATAATTAAGAACCTCAAAAGTTATTTAAGTAACTTCAAGTCACCAACTGTTATGACGTAATAGAAAACAGTTGGTGACTTGAATAACTTTTGAGGTCTTTAATTATCTGCTCATCGTTGGATACTGTTAAGGTTTTTGGTTTATGCAAGAGATTTAGTCTTGTATCAATTAGCAGACCAGTGAAATAATGATCAGCTATTTTTTTCCAGAATTGTAAATCCTTGACTATCCAGTAATAAATACGTGATCACTGATCAATACATGTTTTACTATGCCAATTTTTATAATTTCGACGAAATAGAAAAGAGATTACCAAAGTCTGTTAAATGTACCAAAGTCATAACCAATGCAACTAAAAATAAAATTGAGTCTTACAAAAATGGGTTAAGTATGCACGATTAAAGTTTTTTTTACCAAAAAGAACACAATTATGGTTTAAACTAAGAAAAAAAGAAACCGTTGATCCAAGTTTGTTGGCCGAGAAAAAAGTTTGAAATTGACTGTAAATAGAAAGATCTGCACTGATAAATAAAATTATATAAAAGGTTTAATATTGATAAAAACAAATACAAAAAATATGTGGTAATAAACAAATGAACTAACTGGGAAAGAATGTATGAGTACGGACGTACAGTTATTAACAGCATTTAATGAAAAACAATTTCGAAACGAATTTAATTAAATCTTTGTTGGAACAGGCTTCAAAGTTGAAAAAATAAATAAAACAAAAAATGGAAAGAAAAAACAATTATTGTTATTATTATACGATGTTTATTCAGTATGCAGAAGAAAATGCAATTAATGGTATTGTCAAGAACTTGAAAGTAAAACATTGATGGTTTCAAAATGGAACATATATTTATAATTAGGCTAATAATGTTGCCAATTTCGTTTGCCTGCTGTTAAACTCTGTTATTGATACTGAAGTGTGGCCAAGTAAGTAAAACTCAAAACTTTAAGACCATAATCTTTAAAATGGGAGACAAACAAATATTTGACAACTGCAATCAGTTATTAATAAAATTATTAAAAAATATTTTGCTAATAAATAAAAACTAAAAAAAAAATGATGGGTACCGAAGATGCTTTACTTCACAAAGTAAAGGAATACACTGTACCAGCAAACGAAACTGTTAAACAGTTCCCGTGAAATTTTCGGTGAAGTTAGGGGCGTTGACCTTCATCAGCAACAAAAAACGTAAATACTGGCAACTTGTACATGCTGGAACACTCACAAGTTCGGATTTCAAGCGGCCACGCCATTGCTCACCACTGATCTATATACAACAGTCTAGATACCTCGAACTCGTCGCCAGTCCCTACTGCTCGTCCAGGTGCGAGTCAGACCTGGCCCCACTGTCTTATCGATAAAATTTTAGGTCTCACTGACGAGATTCATGAGAGGAACTTTGTTCTTCCAGAACCAGAGGAATGCCAGTGATTCGAGAGCACGGAGATGTGCCTCCTTCAAGGAGTTGGAGTCGACTGTTGTATATAGTTCAGTGGTGGTCAGCAACGGCGTGAAATCCGAACTTGTGAGTGTTCCAGCATGTACAAGTTGCCAGTATTTACGTTTTTGTTGCTGATGAAGGCCCCTAACTTCACCGAAAATTTCATGAGAACTGTTTTAACAGTTTCGTTTGGTGGTACAGTGTATTCCTGTACTTTGTGATGTCTAACCTAAACCACTGTAAACGGCGTTTACCAATTTTCCAAACGCTTTACTTGTTTTAAAGGCACATGCATCCCTTTGACTTTCTTTTGTGATTCAGTTTTACGACATTAGTTCAAACGTATGTAAATGTTGCCAACACTGTCATTTTCTTGTATTTTCTTTCGTGCGATATGATTTTGCGACATTAACTCTAACCTGTGTAAATGTTGCAAACACTATTTTCAACGGGTCACACGACATACCGGAAGGATTTATGTACCTTTAAATGAGAAAACTGTTAAAGCTTTAAATTCTAAAAATTTTATGGGACAATTTTAATCGACTTATAAAAGGCACCTGACACCATAAATAGAAATACCCATCTGAGTAAATTGGAAAAGATTAAAATAAGAGATAAAATATTAAAAATAATTTCAAGCTATATACAAGATAGGTTAGCTACTTCAGAATACAAAATGAACTTAGTGAGGCCTTAGAACATACACTAAGGACGAGTTCCTGAAGGATCAATTTTGTGACCAACCTTATTTTTGATTTATATTAATGATATTAATGAAATGGTTGATGCCGAGTTTTAATTCCTATTGGCTGATGACATCTTTCTGTATGCCATTCATGATTCATACTTACAAGAGAACACACTGGGCAGGATTAAAGATGGGGGGGGGGGGGATGCTTTGGGTGCTGAGGCACCGGACCACAGGCCGAAAACGGGCCACAAGGGTGCCCTACGGTCATGGAAAAAATAAAATTAGATGCTATTTTAATTTTTTTTTTTAATTTTAACTTTTACTGAAAAATTTTATCGAAAGAATTCCAATTTCTAAAATATAATTATTGTTTTCTACTCTTTTTGCGGGACTGGGAGGGCCACCATAAATCTTAAGCACCAGGCCTCTACGAGGCTTAATACGGCACTGCATCAAATTACAAAATATATTTAACAAAATTGTGTTTGGTGCAATAACAATGAAGTTTTCATAAGAAAATTAAGTTTTCATAAAACTGTTCAAATGTGTGTAACTTTGCCTCAATGAACATGGAAAGCTACACGGAAAGTAAAATACATAATGATTGTACGAAACATGTGATAGCTGTAAAGCTATAAAAGAGGTTCAATTGTAAATTGTAAAAATTTAGTTTAAAGTGAAAAATTATAAAATTAGTACTGAAAACTTGTATCTTGAAAATACAATTTTAAATATATCAAAATTAATAGATTACCGTATTGTTAAAAAAAGGTCTTTCAAGCAATGATTAACGTAAATATGAATGAAGTTAAATTGAAACTGAGGAAAGCTTTAAATCTGTTTGTTCCAAAATGGAACAACTTATTTGGAACTAAAAGTAAAGAATTTTATTTGCCAAAACTGATGAATAAATAGTCTTTTGAAATTTTGACTGTAACAAGCCATAACCAGCTTAAAAAACCCTTAAATGTTGGTTGTTAAGCAGGACACCTTAACATGAACTATTATTACAACTATTATTGTATTGTGTAATATTACAATAATAAGCTATAACGCTATTTACTAGCTTATTATAACATTCATTCTTTATTTTTCCCCTTTTTCTCTTTTAATGTACTTTTCGTTTTCGGATAATTTTCATTGTTATCGATTCCTTTTTGTGTGGCCTTATGTATAGTCGTCATACAAGTGGCTCTGCCAATTCTTGGTGATTAAAGCATTAAATAAAAAAAAATCCTTATGTCAGTAAATTTCTTTTCCAGATTGATAATGACACTCTCAGAATTCCATACTTTTCAATGCCTGGAAAAGGGCATAACTAATTTCCAGATTTTCCAAGATTTTCCATCTATTGTACAAGTAGATCAAGTAGATTGGAGAGAAAAAAGATGTGAAATTTGCGCAGTAGTGGCAAAGGGCATGGAGGTAAGAGCAAACCTAGAGTTTTGAGGATAAAAATAAAACGTTAAAAAAAAATAAGTAAAATTTCTGTAATCCAATGGCATCAAGCGTTAACGCTCAATAATGTTTCACGCCACAGAATGAAAGTACATCCTGTACATGAAGACGTAAAGTGGTGACAGTGTTCAACAGAAAAACAAAATCTGCTAGCGCCTTCTTTTGCCAAACTAATCTTCTTTCTACTACCGAGGAAACCAAAAAAGGGAGTTGGAAGGCCAATGTTTGTGGATTATTGCCAAAACTGAGTATAAAATAGTTAATATAAGTGAAGTTGGAGATGAAAGAAAATTAAAATTGCAAAATCGTGCCAAAATAATGCCATTAGACGGATTAATGACGACATGATGTGGAGTTTTTTTTTTTCATGTCTTAGACTAACTAATTGCTGTTCTTAAATTTTAAACACATTTTTAAAAGTTTTAATTAAAAATAGGTAATTATATGTATAGAATGGCTACTTTTCACGCTATTGATTTAATTCACCTACCTGATGAATCCTTTCGTCGTTACCATTCAGAAAAGCGAAAGCATAACGAAAACCTGCTTATTTATTTAAAAAAAAAATTATTAAAACATTGTTAAAACGATACTCACAGCAACAGTGAAGCTGACGCCATCTACCGCGAGATGAGAGCGCAACCATAAAACCTGATTTCGACCAGGACATTAGTAAAACGAAATTATCTCTGGCTGGACAAGTTTTTTTACTGCATCTTCTGTTATATGTTTAGCTGCAGTGAGCGAGGCACATAATTTGGGGAGAAAAAAATCATCATTTTCGTGAACAGCGACCTTGATTTACACTAATTTGCAGATTTCACGGCAAAAAAATTGAAAAATAATATTTTTTTGAAATTAAGATAAAATCAAGGTTCACGAAAATGGTCATTTATTCCCCCAAATTACGTGCCTCGCTAGCACTCTCGCGCTTGCTGCGGCTAAACATATAACATCAGCAACCGCAATCAAAAACTTGTCTAACGTGCTGAATATATTGCAAACAGCGCATAGTAGTAAGGGAGAAAACAAGGTCAATGCCTCTAAGGTCATCATGTTGCTTCAAACTGATGTAAATTGAAATATTGGATGAAATTAAGCTAATAACAGGCTAAAAAGGTAGAAAGGAGCATAATTTTCTATTGAGCTCGTACAACTTTGTAATTTACAGTAGTTTCTGACACAAGTAGCTTGGCAGATTTTTTAAAAAGTTGATTTATGTAAGTGCAAAAGCACAGCACAGCTGTAACTCTTGTATTCGAACGTCGGAAAACAACGCTTGTATATTCTGCCCCAATATACATATTGGGAACTCCTCTTACTGAGATGTTGAAAAGCTGAAAATCTACGGCACAAAGTCTGAGTGAATAAGAATAATCTGAAATATTGATTGGGTCGGTTTAAGGTTGTTGACAAACCAGTTGGTTTCAAGCACAGCACCAACGCTTGCACCGAGGTACAATGCTTGTATATTCTACCCGTACATTAAAAAAACAAATTTCATTGCAGTCTGGAATGACAAAGCCAGCAGTTGGGCTGCCATGTTGGAAATCCTCTTACTTGAGAAATTGAAAAGCTGCAAATCTACGGCACAAAGGCTACGTCAATAAGAATAATATGAAATTCAGTAAGAAAAAAATATTAATGGATGGGTTTAAGGTTGTTGACACATCACGAGCTTTAACTCTTGAATTCAACCCTAGTCCTCACATTGCTTTGGGGTATTTCTACCGCTCCCCCAACATCAACCATGGAATCAACAGAAGGTGCCTGGCTACCATAAAAGCGTTTGTCGATTACCACGAAAACAGTCTCGTATTGATTGGGGATTTGATTTACCCGGCATCACCTGGGGGATCAGATAGTGATCACTTACCATCCTTTGAGCATGACTTTCTTTATTGATACTATCTGAAAGGAAAATGCAGTTCAAAAGCATTGTCCCGACAACCAAAGCGGAAAATCTTGAACCGCATAGACTTGACAAGTCCCACTTTGGAGGATGACGCATCTTCCAACTTCGAGTCATTCGAGGACTGCCCTCTCCTACATTCCCTTTAAAAAATGGTCCGTTTCTTTGCAGGCAAAACACTTGACCTTGCATGGCGGCTTTCCTCTGTTTTTGCTCCTCTTGTTTTTTTTTAGTTTTTCTCTCGGTTTCACTATTTTTTTCACTCGTTGAAGGTATGCCTTAATATCCTCGATTTTCTTCATCCGGGACTGAATTAACTCACAGAACTCAAACAGCTTTCTTAACCTCGTCCTTTCGACAAACCTTTCCTTCAGAGTATCCCACAGTTCTTTAGGGTTACTAATATGAATGTACATTGTTTGTAAATATTGTGACATCGTTAGCATAAACGTGAGCGTACACTTTGCCAGACCTTCATATTCCCTTCATCGTGGGTCTTCATCTGCTGGTTTTATTGCCCTTCTGTCGACAAATTTCCACAAACCTTCGTGACGTAAAACCAATTTCTCTGAAGTGGCCTAGGCATAATAATTCCGTTTTGTCCTCCGTCAGTGCCATTCAAGCCCTTTACGCACTTGACCTTGAAATACTTAGCGACCGACGATCTACGAATTCTGTTAAAGTATAACACATATATTTTCTCCTTTTTGGAAATGCCAACGGGCTCAAGTTCCAAATAAAATATAGCTACCGTTAACACTTAAATACGTTTACTGGTAATTATTCGGGAACATCTATCTTCCATTTTTGCTTCGATCGTTTCGCCTTTTTCCTTTGTCTCAGTTTCCAAACAAACAAGATGGTGGCCACGTAGTTCCTTGTATTTTCTTCGCTGCGTTTTTGCTGCACCCCGCCAACTCTTTTGGCTAAGTTGGGACTCGAATTCGCCTTCAATTTTAGGGTAACTGGACCCAATGTCTTGTTATTTTAGCAAAGTACACCAGTGGTTCTAAGTTCAAAAGTGTTGTCCCGACAACCAATGGCCGTCATACGACGTCTTCCCCAACTCCAGAAGTCACGTCACACCCTGTACACGTTCATGGCACTGATCCTTTACAATTGGTAGCCTCCGGATGATGTTAGCCAATCGCTAGACTTAGTTTTGGTCCCTCCCTAAAACTGTTCCTATCTAGAAGGCTAACATTCCCCCACTTAGCACACATCTTGACATGACGACATCTTGTTCCCGAGAGCCACACTACGACAACATTGCATGTGTCACAACAATGTTTTACTCTGTCTTTTCAGTCTGGGCACGAACCCGCAAAATGGTTCGCGCCATTTTCCAATACTATCACCAGTCGTAATATCGCCAAGCTCGTCAATTTTTCCACTCGCTTTCATGGCAATCAAACTCCCGACATCCTTGATCTCGCCCTCACCACCCATTCTAGTTCCACAGTTGAAAGTGCATCATCCTCTCCGCTTGGAAACATCATCCACTGTTGTTCGCATATCTTCATCAACTGTTTCTCCCAAATAGAAAGAGCACCTGCCAGTTCTAAATTTTCATTGCTGCAAACCATGAAGGTATCAAGGAAAATATTAACAATGCCAACTTTACAATTTTAATGGCTTTCCTTGACGTGGATCAAGCATGGGATCTTTTTTGTCATACTCTTAGTCATTCCTTTCATAACCGCATGCCGTACTTCTTAAATCGAAGCCAACTCAAGTCTAAGCTACCCTGGCTTAATATTGGATCATCACATTTCAATCAAGATGAGAAGAAGGATTACACACCCAGACAAAAAGCCTCCACGAATACGAGATCTACAGAGCCAGCTGCAATACATGCTTCGCCAGCCTGCATCATGCAAGGCGCAAGTATGAAGAGCTCGCCAACTATACATCTTCTACCCCACAACGATTTTGGAGATACGTCAATCGCAACAAAAAGGGTAGTTCCCCAATCGTCAGTCTTGAGGATGACAGTGGCATTCTCATCACCCAACCATAAGCTAAATGATCAATTGGTATAAATTGGCCTAGTCCCGGGTGTCTGCCATTCACTAGAATGCAGCCCCAAACAAGTAGAAGTTTCTGCTATTTTTGCTTGCTGAAACCGTATTTGTTTCACCCTTGTCAAAGGCTCTGTCTTGTTAACACATAATTTGGATCGGTCGTCACGATGAATCCACCAACCCAATTACCCGGGAGTGGATCTATCATCCAGGCATTAGTAATGGAGATCAT
This sequence comes from Lithobius niger, assembly GCA_023313725.1. Taxonomy (NCBI): domain Eukaryota; kingdom Metazoa; phylum Arthropoda; class Chilopoda; order Lithobiomorpha; family Lithobiidae; genus Lithobius; species Lithobius niger. The sequence continues at coordinate 20,696 of JAHWFP010105244.1, read as the reverse complement.
CGAATAGTTGAGGAACATGTTAAATGCAGCCTGCTCCATGGCAAGAGCAGATCTGCTCCGGGCCCAGACGGTATCCACCCAGTTATTCTGAAAGAATCGGGTTCACACTCTGTTCGCCATTAACAGCACTCTTTCCAGAAGTCAATTGTTCAAAGTGCCTACTCAATGGAAGACCACTCATGTTACCCCTATCCATAAAGGAGGATTCAGGACTAACCCATCCAACTACATACCAATTAGTTTAATGAGCATCGCAGCCAAAATTCTTGAAAAAAATCGCTCTCAAACAAATACTAAATTATCTTACTGACAACGACCAACTTCATCTTACCAACTCGGAAGAATCCCCGTATGGTCAACAACCCACAATTTGATACTTCACCTGGACAAAATAACGCAGAGGATTGATGTTGGAGTCCGGGTAGACACCAACTTTTTTTGATCTTGCAAAAGCACAACTCCTTACACCACTCGTTACTTATCGACTGCCTGGTTGCTGAATGCATCGGGGAATACTTCTTGCCTGGATTGGTAACTTTCTGTCCGTTAGACAATAGAGCTGCTCAGTCGAGGGAGTTCTGTCAGAGCCTTTACCAATAGATAGTGGGATTCCACACGGAAGTGTGTTGGGTACATTGTTATTGGTCATGTTCATCAAATCCCATTCCTCCAAGATTTCAGTTGACCATGACACTTAACGGATCAAGTGTTGCATCCACAGATCAGGCAACAAACACACACATACAATCTATGACCTTGATCCTAATAGACTGCTCCAGGAAAGGTCCGCACATAAGGATGTAGGTATTATTCTGTACGGTGATCTTTCTTTTTCTACACATCTCCAAACGGTTGTTGCAAAAGCTCACATGCAGTGCTAGCTGCAGTTAGAAATACCGTTGGCAAGCTTCAACGAAAGATTTTCCTTAAACAGTATTGTAGTTTTGTAAGGAGCATCATCGAATATACAAATCAAGTTTGGTGGATCATACGTGAATGTGGACAAAGACAAGGTGGAAAGACTCCCAAATACGTGACACGTAGCAGGTCATTGGTTTATCAATCTTTTCATACAGTGGACGCTTATGACGACTCCGACTTCCCACTATCTTATTGACGTACTCGCAGAGATCTTATCTTCGCATATAAGCCGTATATGATCTTGCCATTTCCCAAGGGCACGCAGTGCCCGAGGTATTGTTGGACTCAGCATGAGGGAAGTGGGCAAGAACCTATTTCTCAGCCGCTTTCGCCTTCTCCGTATGAACTGTCATTGTTACCACGCATTGACGACAAGATAGCTACTTAAACGACTTCACTTACACTCAATCTCAGCCTATAAATTTCACTAATTTTCAATTTTCGCTTTTAACTCAAGCTTTCAACATAATTTTAAACTCACTAGTTTTTAAACTTTTGGTAATTGTTTTCAACACAATTCCTTTTAATTTCACTCCACCATTTGTATTATACACCTTATGATTTTACAAGGTGAATGTTGGGCGTGAAACTAACTTTATGAATAGCAGCCTTTTTTCTTGGTTTTGAGTGTGTACATTGTTGCCTAAACACACAATGTTTTAATAGTAGCCAACAATATCACAATTTTGTACCAGTGTCTTGCTACTGGTTGTTACATTTGCACTAGTGCTATTGATAGTTAATGTGGCGTAGCAACGGCAGTTTATACATTATCTTCCGGATTCTCACTGTCTTATTCACGTACTCACAGAGATCTTAGCTTCGCATATAAGTCGTTTAGGATCTTGCCCATTTCGCGAGGGCACGCAATGCCCAAAGTCATGTTCGACTCCGCATGAGAGAAGCAGGAAAGAACCTATTTCTCAACTGCTTTTGCCATCTCTGCATGAGCCGTCATTATTACCATGCGTTGACTGATTGTTGCATTTGCTGGTGCTAATGATATTTAATGCGGCATAGCACTGTCGTCTTGTACATTATCTTTTGAGGATGATTTGTCAAGTGATGACGGAAGTGGGATTTGAGAATATTACGTAACCTTGTAACGTGGTTACCGAGGAAAGAGAAAAAAATTGAGGAAATCGTGTAGGTGAGAGAAAGTCAAGAAGCCCTAAAGACAGATCATATAATAATACAAAAAGGATCGCCAAGAACTTCTCAAAGTTTATAAAGTTTACAAGGTTGTCGATCGTTAGTGTTCTGAAATTTGAGGAAATTGGATGAAAATTTGAGGAAATAACGGGTAGGTTACAAGTGCTGTTGCTAGATTCTCGGAGTCTGGACGGAAGCAGTAACATAAGTGGCCAACAACAAAGTGAAAACCATAAGGAAATTAGCAATCATTTTATTTGCATAACTGACTAAGAATTCTGCATGTACAGAAAGAAAATAGGGATGCAGGCAGTGTTCGGAAAACCGAATGGAAGTGTTCTGTGAAGATAAATTCGAAGTATTATGCAAAATAAGTTTGCAGAACTGAGTGATCTCCAGCCAAACGCCTTGTTGTGTAAATTTATATCAGAAACAATTCTTGTGTTCTTGCAAGTTGTAATCGAAATGCAGCGCTTGATGGCCGGCAAAGATGTCCATGTTCACTCGCAAGTGATGTGTGATTGACACAAGTGATATGTGTTTCTCAAGTGACGTGAGATAAGAGGCGTAATATTTGTAGATGCCAGGAATGCGAAAACGTTACAAAAACAAATGAAGGGTATTTCATTGCATGTTGTGACTTCAGGAGCAAACTTCATTACGCATGTGCAGGCTTGGCAGCTTCAACGGTCAAATCCATAGGAAAGAAGGTAATTAACTGGAATGGCAAATGATGTCGACCAAACAGAACAAACTCAAACAAATCAGATAAAGATGATACATAGAACAAAAGATGACAAAGACAGTGATAACGACCAAAGTGTAAATGGAGAGGACGAAGAAAATGACGACATGAAGGGAAAAAACGGAAAAAGAAAAGCAAAAAACACAAAAAAACGGGTTGATCTGATAAAGAAGAAAGCCAAGAAAAACTTGTAGGAAGAGAAAAACTCTCAGCGAAATTAAAAAGGACAATGAAAAAATCGTGGAAGGCATGAAATTTATGAATGATAAATACGAGGAGATGAAGAAAGAAAATGTGGAATTAAAAAAAGAAAATAGAGAAATTTTCAAAAGAATGGACCTTATCAAAGAAAAAATGAGGGGAGTGATAAATGAAGTTGTTAAAGAAACAAAAGTTATAAAGACCTCGTTGACTGAAATTAGACAAAAACAAAATGAGTCTGAGCAATACGCATGCAACAAAAACATGAAAATATTAGGAATGGACAATGTTAAAAATGAAAAATTGGCGAATGCCATACATTGCCTTGTTGATACACTTAATACCGAAGGCCACGCAGGTTGGCACAGCGATAAGGCACTCAGAATACCAAATAAAAAAAGGAGGGATGCGCCGGAAACTACCATTGTGCAATTTAAATCTAGAGAATGTAGAAGCCTATGGCTGAAGAAAAAATCAAGAAACAAGTAACAAACAAAGAAGTGTATGGAGAAAGAAATGAACACATCATCTACGTAAACGAGCACGTGACGCCATCTATAAACAATTGCTACAGAAAACAAAGCAGTAACCAAAAATCATGCAAATACAGTGTGGTCCACAAAAAACTGACGACCCAACATTTTCTAAGTCCAACTTTTCTAGTTTGCACCCCTCAGACCAGGAGAGGACAGAAATCAAATCTAATGAGACGGGAAAATTTCTGTCCTCCCCTGATTCAGTGGGGGTGCTAACTAGAAAAGTTGGACTTCCACCCTGTATACCGGTGGTTTAAAGATGGAAATGACTTTGATCTTCGAAAACAAAAATTAACAAATAGTACAACGGAAGTTAAGGAAACAAGTGGAACCATAAATGGAGCAAGTCTTTGAACAGCAAATTGTTGTGTTTGAAAATTTTGTTAAATTTAACGGCAGAAAGAAATTTTTTGACCTACAATGTATTTACATGTAAACCTAGGCAGTTTTAGGAAGACTTGGAAAATTTGGTTAGTGACCTAAAAAATAGTTACACTTGTTGTGATCTTATCATCTTAACTGAAATTAATATAAGCACAAATGAAATTTTCTATTATAATTTTTGTAAATACTCAAAAATCGTGTGCAGACAGAAGCAAAAAGGAGGAGGGATTTTAGTTTTTATTAAAGACAATGTTTTTTTAAATAGTAAGTGTAAAGCATGTAAAATTGGTGAAAACAATTCAATGGATATTACAATGGACTGTGAAGGTAAAAAATGCAATACCATGTGTGAAAACCATCATCTGACAGGAGAATTTACATTGAAGAAATGAAAATACTTATTAAACATAAAAAATCAATGCAAAAACACAAATACAATTGTTTTTGGAGACTTTAACTTCAATATACTCCATTGTACACAAAATTAATATGAAAAACGTGATATGAATAAATTTGAGAATACCTTTGCATCTGAAGGATGTATACTGAAACTGCTGCTCGAGAAGAAATTAGAAATAATACATTGACAAGTTCATGCCCTGGTCTCATTATTATCAAACTAACTTACTTAAACTGTAAAAGTGCTGTTATTATTACAAATCATTACTGGCTTTAGTGACAAACTGAAAGACCATCAAGTAAATAAGAAAGAAAAAGTAAACAACTAATACTGGCACACAAAAATAAATAAATGTCAAAATGTTTTATGTACTTAAAAATATAAACTGGGAATGCCTAAAGGGGAAAAATAACCCGTATGATATTTATAATAAAATTAACACATGCCTCTCGGAAATATACATAAAAAACGCCAGTGGGAAAAAAAGTTAAACAAAATGGGAAAAATAACCGAGACGTGAATGGATGAATGTAGAATTACTCTAAAAAATAAATAAGTAAAATTTTCTGTGGAACAAAATTAAAAGAATAGTAAGAATACAAACAGAGACAAAAATAGTTTCTTACTAGAAATGGGAAAGTATAAAAAATGAAAAAAGATAATAAAAAAGAAATAAGACAGTGATACCAAACAAAATTTCTACAATAATTTTTTTTAAGTACACAAAGACTTGGCAGAAAATAAATGCTATTTTAGGAAAAGAAAACATGAAAAAAAAAATATTGATTCACAAATACTTCTACATTTTCGACAAAAAAATTAAAAAACATATGTAGGGATTTTTCACAAAACTTTCAGAAACTAGTACCAAATGTTTACCATGACCTAAAGGAGCAAAGTTAAATAATACTAAAAATAAAAAGATTAAACATGTAGAATTAAAACTAAAAAAAAAATTCAGTTTTGAAAATAGTATGGAAATTCAAGACACGGTAGTATGATATAATACCAATTATCAACTTATTTAAAGTAAAGCGATGGTTTGCTCATTGAATATTTTATCGCTACAAAAGAGAAAACAAGTGAATTTATGGTGATTTTGTGTGAAATCGGCCTGATGCACTTAAGAAACAAACTATCAGTTCAATGTGCTATAAATGGGTGAAAAGGCAAACATGAATGTTTATGGACCTATTTCACTACTTCCTGTGCTTAATAAAATATTGAAAAACTTTTTGAATCCAAATTTGAGAAATTTCTTGAAAATATAATATTTTAGATGACAAATAATTTGGTTTTAGAAAAGGAACTGGTACATTAAATGCACTTGAAAATATCAATAATAACGTTACAAGAGCTCTAAATGGTAACGAAATTTGATGGTGCAGTGCTAATCGATCTAAGTAAGGTTTTTGATCCTCTCAAGAGTGGTATTCTCTTTGAAAAACTACACAAACGTGCAATAACAGGTAAAATGTACAACATATTAAACAGTTATTTAACAATTAAGAAATGTAGTGTAAATATTGTTGAGGAAAATAGTTGGAAAACGATCACACAGTGGAGTCCCACAAAGCTTCGTTTTGGGCCCACTTCTTTTTGTTATTTATATCAATGACCTTTTACATATTAATTGGAAAATGGAAATTGTTCTTTACGTGGATGATTAGAGCGGAGCGAGGCCGAAGGCCAAGCAAAGCTCCGCTATGATCATACTCCAATGTATTCTTAGACCGTGTATCACACGAAAACCGTAAGGATTATTCATACCACACTTTGCATACAGTAGCACAGGAGTCTGGACAAGGTTTATCACAAAAAAAAACCTGGAATCGGGTTGAGGAATCATCAGGGTGACAAAATGGGCCAATAGCCAAGAGCCAAAATAGATTAAAACAACCTTGTTTATATCTAGAGATGTAATCCTTTGCTTTTGAACATTATAAGGATAAAAATTTGCTAAATTTGTTATTTGTTTAGCTCTTTACTAACTTAAAGTTAGTAACTAACCTTATATAAGTTTCTGTATAACGATTTTGTTAAATTTGCTTGTTTTGTTTGTTTGTTTTGTATTACACACACTCGTCATTTCACTTCGTGCCATTTGTTCACCATGTACAAGTACATGTTTGTACAAATGATTAAAGCTGTATATTATTATTTTTGGTGTAGTCTTTGTGCCATCTTTAGTCTACACTCTACAGGTTTTCAATTTCCTAGCTTGGAAGACAGCCTTTGTAATATGGCTGGCCCAAGTGTCAGCTTTGAAGCAGAGTGCAAACAAAGGCATGACAGCCTGCAGTGTAATACTTTTATAAAGTTCAGGGTGAACACAAAGTCTGGTAAAGATAGTATGCCCTTATTGGTAATTAAGATGACTGGATAAACATTTTCATGTCATATTACGCAGCAGGGAATCATGGTTAGACATAAGTGTTATCGTATTAGCAACACATTATCATTGTTTTGCGATGCGTTATTTAGTTTGCTTGGAAAAGCTGGGTCATTTTAGCCGCATGTTGTCATCACGCTGCTGACTACACAATGATTAGTCCTGAAAGAAGAATAGTTTAAATTTAGTGTACATTTATGGTAAACAACATTGGAGGTTAACATGTTCCCAGCCGAAACCATTGCATCAGAAGGTGATTGGGACAGTTTTGCTAGGTAATTCCGGTCGGAAATTCGTTGGATCTTCTACGTGCCACAATCGACATCAGCATAAGGCATCGCATGGCCCTTCTTTTTCCGAAAATTCCTGCACTGGCCGACATCGGTGTAAACAACTTGCCATTGCAAAATACGGATTTAAGGATGACGTCATTAAACCAGGCATATCGCTTCTGCCAAGAGACAGTTTTGTTTCATCTAATCATCTTAAAGGGATATACTCGGCAAAACCTAACCATAACCTTTTCTTTTACAATTTTAAGAAATAGTTTCCGTACTTTGCGGACACCCTTTATGGCGGCCATTTTGTCTATCCCCCCCCCCCTACTATTTTTGTAGGTCGGGCTGGATATTTGACTGGTTAAGTTGTTGACTTCAGGTTAAACTTTCGATTCACAGATCGTTTCTCAGACATTTGGAATGGTCTAGATATTTTCTTCTAAAATTTCATCATTGCATTAACATCGATTCAAGAAAGTAACACTTTTTCTTTGGTACTCTACATTATCTGTTTAAAAATGAAACCAGGTGGGATGGGGCTGGAAAGGTCCGGTGGCATGAAGGGTGGGAAGGGGCCCTGGGGGGGGGGGGGACAGCGGACAGGTCCCAACTTTTTTTATCACGTCTATGCATTTACTATAATTAACGTGTAAGTAATACGATTTTTTTATGTGTTATTGGATGAACAGTTCCTTTACGTGCGCCATCATTTATGTTCTATTTTAGAAGCAAATATGTAAAACAGGAACCAAAACCAATTTTTAATTCATGTTAGCATTTAATAACAGTGAGTGGAGTTTTAATTTAAATAGTTTGCTATAATCATGCAAATTATGGAAATAATTATGCGTGATGTTAGCTATGTTGTAAACACGCGATTTCGTTCATTATGGATTCATACGAATTCTATATAAACTAATTTCGCTTTTAAAGTAGAGACAAGGCAGCAAGCACCTTCCAGAGAGGTGAGGATGGCTGACCAAAAACAATTTTCCCGCCTAAACCACTGCAACTTGTTCCGCGCCATATGCAGGAATTTTTTGTCGGGGGGTGGGGGGCACAGTACATGAAGGGGCGCCCTGTAGTAATAAAAAAACACTTTGAATAACCAACTAGAGGATCCCCGAGAGCTTTGAATTTAACATATTTTAGAGCATTTGTTGGGCCTTTGGAGCAACTTTTCAGCATTTTCGGCATCATCTTTTTTTGGGGGGGGCGACAATAGAGCAAAATTTCAACATCTTCAGCAGCATTTTTTTTTTCGATTAATGAGACTACATTTTGGGCCTATATGAATGACAGTTTGAAATGTTATGACATTTATTATCATACAAAATCCGGGTCATGCCACTCCGACGGAACATAAGTGCATAAAGGTGGCTTACTGAACTAAGTTATTTCTTCTGTATGATTTTCGCTGATGGCTTACTTCCAATTTTCCTTAATATTATTTACAGCTATTTGTGTCTTAATTATTTCTCCTTCGTTGAGCCTTATGAGTGTATATTTGAATCCCTCTCCATTACGTAACGCCGAGAACATTCGAACGGTCGAATGGAGTCCTGGTCATGGTTGTGACCTTCACAACGGGTTCAGTTATCTTTATGCCAGTGGAGGATTGCCGCTTCGAATCCCTGTCAGCCACTCCGACGAAATATAAGTACATAAAGGTGGCTTACTACTCTAGGTTATTTCTAGTGTATAATTTTCGCTGATGGCCTATTTCCAATTTTCCTTAATACTTACAGCAATTTATGTCTATTTCTCACTAAAAACAAGTTTGCAACTTTGCTTAGTTTCCAACTTAATACAATGTGCCGTCTTAAAACAAGCATCTTTGCTTGTTTCACAACTTAAATAAATTACCGTCTTAAAACGTTAGAAGTTCATAGCTTAAAAAGATGGACACCTTAGAGTGTTGGCGTCTGTGCCAGTTACCCCACTTAAAATAAATCGCCATCTTTACAATTCTGCAACCCTCTCCGTTTTCTAACTTAAAAATAAACCACCTTATTGTGCGGACATCTGAAATAGCTGCAATTTTTCACTGCGTGAATTTGGCAATTAAAAACTATGGTGCATTCGGAAATCCTCAAAGCGCAGATCCTTTCCATCTTAAAGTAAGAAGGGTTTCGGTTTTCAGGTGGCTGATCAAGCAACAAGCTCGACGCCTTTCACTGGGGCGAGGTTTAATCGTCTAACAGGAAAATCTCATAAATGATAGAACGTATACAGTGTTACGGAAAATCATCTAACACGATAATCGAATGCATTAAATCTTGGAATTCAACGATATTTTAGTAAAATGACAGGCGTTCGTGCTGTCTCGCGATCACGCACGCAAGATCTAACGTACGTATATAAAAAGAAAGGAATTTTCCATTAGTGAAATTAATTTAAAGGAACACCTACATGCTATTTAAATTTTCATACTATCCGATGCATGAGGGGAAAATAAAGACATTAAGACACACGCTAGTGTCCCACCAACCAAGTTTCATCGATAATATTAACGTCTGTTAAACCTTAAGTGTTCGTGAACTTTACTGCTCTCCTCAAAATGGAAACCTACTAAAACCAAAAAAAAAAAGACCATAAAACTGGTTTTTCGGCTTTTCCATCTCTTTATTGCTATGGATTTTATCAATTTGAATCAAAAAAATGTGAATCTCCCCAAAACAATACTTGCTAAGGATTACCACCAAAGTTTTTTGGCCGTTTAAGTTGTAATATCAAATGCCATGCTCTTTCGCCAACTTAATCCCACTGACCAAGACTTTTAACGTTAAATGAAATTACTGAAAATTATGCAATAGCCAATTTTCATATTTTTTATTTAACCTTCGAATTATTACTCGGTGTGATGAACTTGGCGAAAGAGCTTGGCGTTTGTCGCCGAAATCTTGGCGGGAATCTTTTATAAGTTTTGTTTTTGGGGGATACAAGATTTACTGTAATTTTAGTAATAAAATGTAGTAGGCTATAGATTTTCGTATTCGTAAGAACGACATTGCCTTGAATTGCACAACTTATTTTTTACGCATACACACACACACAAACTGGATTTGGGGGGGGGGGGGGGGGCGCAGCGAAACCTTGTGATTATGACCACGCATGAAAAAAACACGGTTCCAAGGTTGGTACTTGGGTGGCACGTAATCGTCTTAGACCATCAAACTTTTATTTTTGACTAATGAAACCGTTCTTGGCAATTCGCCTTCGTCGGGTGACGATCCTTGCAGTTCCACTTTAACGTCGCAATACCATTGTCCTGGGATCGACAAACGCGTTCCGAAAAGCGCATCGCATAAACGGCGCTCTTGGATGAGCATCATAATATAGAAACTTGACAGGCTGAATGTATTAACGCTGGTTTTGTTCGAATTGCAAATCGCGTCCAATCGTCGTTTGTGCGTAATGCAGTTGTGGCTGAGAAAATAAACATCATCGATCAAGCTGCTTAAATAAATTCGGAGAGTCGTCTTAGCTTTCGTTGGATGTCCTACATGAGACGGTTCTTAGTTACGAAATTGTGGGTTTTCATGTTTTTCGCAGTAGTGTTTTGTCGTATCGCTGTCGGCTATGTGGAGGCATTGGGCAAAATTCTAAACTGCCCCTTCCGACTTATTACCTCAGCGAAAATTATCCAACATGTCCATTATCGCTCGCATCTATGATGAAGTGTCTTCAGTCTTGCTTAAATTGCACGTAGTCTCGCTCCGAGTAAAGGTATTCTTGCATCATTCATACGGCTGCATTTATTGTATATATATATATATATTGTTTATATTTGGAGCGGTGAGATTTCAATATTACGAGCCTCAATATCCGTTCTTAATTTTTGTGAACCCAAAACGTAGTGGTTTTAGTTTTTCCCCTTAGTGATTCCAGCCAAGGATAGCACCCTGACAGGTGAGGCCCAGGGCAATATCCCCCCTCCCCCCGATCAGTGGTGTGCACAGGGGGAAGGGGAGCATATTACACCTTTTCGCAAACTGCCATTTTTGTAAGAAAAAAAAGTGGCCTTTTTGTGTAGACATTCGCAGAAAAGATAGGGTCTAAAAAAGGGAAAGAGGTGGCTAAAAAGGGACAGAAAAGGGTAAATAGACAGATCCCCCTACTCCTCCAACGAAAAAAATATTTTTACAAAAATGTGTCCCTGTGCTCCCCAGGGTATGTGCACGCTACTGTTTCAGATTCCTAAATAGAATCCCATTAAAGCAGACATTTTCCGCAGTCCTGATTGCTCTACATCCAAGTTCAGGAAGCATGGATGCGATTCGCTTCCCCCGTCCCCCTATTCAAGCTCATCTTCAGCCCCTATTTTAGCCCATTAGCTTACATTTTAGCCCACATTTTAGCGTATCTTTATTCAGATCTAGCGGGCTGTATGTTGTACTTGTTGACAGGCGACTGTCATTTTCACAATGTCGGTTTGAGCGATCCCTTCGATTGCGCACGAGTGTTCATTGTAACAGATCATCCTCCGCCCGCCATTGTCTCTTTCCATTGACCGTAGCATTCTGCTCCACGATCAGGAAGTCGAGCTTTGGTCGAGTGGGACGCGTGTGACAGCAGGCCCAGCGGGCAAATGAGTGTTACATCGCGTGTCCCAATGGAAAAGGTCGGGGGGTACATTTCCCCTGTTACGTCGCAGGCGCCTCATTCTGCCAATTACCGTTTATTTATAACTCGGCTATTTGCTTGGACTCGAGAAGATCGATTATAGTTGCTCATAGCTGTCACTCGGCGGAGCCACTTGATGGATACAAGTCGAGCAGGGAAGCCGAACGGGCTGCTTTCGACAACATGATCATTTAAAATGACAACATTTCTCGCATCGTGGCTCGGTATGGATTTTTGCTCAGAGATCGCTACGGCGCGCTTGTAATACGGACGGCGTTAAAAAATGTTTTGCTCTCTTCTCCGATACGGTACCACGCCCTGCATCTCATTAATAAAACAACATCAAGACGTGATTAATTCCTTGAAACCGAGAGTGATTGTAGATTTACAACCGTCTCTTATAACAGGCAACATTTTGGCTTTAGGAAACCGTCACGGGCGATAATATCGCCTCATTTGTCAAAAGAGGGGATCCGTTTTTGAGTGACGTTTTGTGGAGTGCTGACGAAAAGCGGGTTTCAATTGCCCGAGATGCGTCTTTTAAGAAAAAGCCTCTCTCGAGGGTAAACGGGGGTAAAAAGGTGTCGTCAATAACTGTTGTATGGAAACAGTAGCCCTGTCGCCATCCAAGGTTGGGCCTGCCTGCCTGCCTATCGATTTTGACGGCCCTACCCTTCCCCAAGAAGTGGGGCTTTCCGAGCATTTCTCGAGGCCAACGGCTGAATTTGGGGCAGGCAGCACACAGCCCGAGCCGCGCACGCGCGCAAATGCCAAACGAAATAAGTATGCACGGAAAGGACGTTTGCTTTGGATGGCATTCAATGGGGTGTTTTCATCACGTTTTGACCAGGTGTCGAAAAGACGGGGAAGAAGTCGGCCGAGGG
>JAHWFP010105241.1:24215-35187 GCA_023313725.1 Lithobius niger | reverse complement strand
TTGAGTATTATGAGAAAACACTTTCCATATGCACCGCAAACTCCTTTTGAGTATTATGAGAATACGCTCTCAAAGCACATCGCAAACTCGCTCCAAGTAGCGTGTGAAAGCATCTTCATTGTGCATCGCAAATTCGCTCCGAGTGACGTGACAAATCACTCTCAATGCACACTGAGAACTCCTCCGAGTATCATCAGAAACCACTCGCAACGCACACCGTGATATCCTCTGAGTATCATGAGAAACCACTCTCACCACACACCACAAATTCCTTCGAGTAGCGCGAGAAGCACAGTCGACTGGTCTGTGCATGGTGAAAGCCAAGGGTAAAAAAAATCCTGAATAAATACAGTATGTGGAAAAAAAAAGCCCGGAAAAAAGCCGAAGGAAAACAAATTGTTGCTTCGTCTTTTTTTACCGTGTTGTTGTTTTTGTACGGTTGTAGGTTAGGTCAGTTACCTTGGCTCGAATTTCACCAGGCAGGTACGGAGTTTCACCACCAACAACATTCGAAACGATGTTTTGTCGTTGTTTGCAAAAAAAATAAAACTTTATTTTTATTTTGTTCATTTCTCCCCACTGCTACTGTTATTAGGTAGGTAAGAAATTGAAACTACTTTCATAACTTTTTTACCACAGTTTTCTTTTCTTCGGCTTTTTAACCTCGGCTTTTTTCATCATATTTTTTACGGCTTTTTCGTCCTTAAGATTCGAGTGTTCAGAACAGTGGGCTGCCTGCCGTGTGGATTTCGGATCAAACCGCACTTATGTGCCAGCATTTTTGTGCCAGCATTTTTGACAATCTCCGATTTTCCCTTTCCGTTCTATTCTCAAAATAGATATCACACTCATGACGGATGGCTTTGATTGATGGATCGAGCGAAGATAACACAACTCCAAGCCGTTCTCCTCGCCTCCCTGGGTCAAAACTAGATAGAGCCTTTCAAAAACAGATCCAGATTAGCGTGTTTAGGTGTCGTAAAAAAGGCCTAAGTAGTCACTGAGCGCGTTTCTAAACCAAAGTCCACAAAACGTCGTTGCAAGACGAAGCGTCGTGGGAAGGACCCCACCAGACGTAGCTGGAAGGAGCTTCTTTTTGTTGTCGTTTGAGACGCCTAAATACGCATAAATACGACTCGGCGACAGTGTCTCATCCGGTATGTGGCACTCAACACTCATTGCTGTGGTTTTGGAGACGTCTGCAGTACGGTGAGACAGGTTACGACAAAATGTTTTATCGTGCGACTAAACGTCTAAAACGGTATGCGGCCGCCCTAAGGGTGGGCCGCGCACCAAAGTCGACAAAACGTCGTTGCAAGACGAAACGTCGCATCTGGGTGGAGAGACCCCGTCACACGAAACTAAAAGGAGCTTCGCTTTGTTGTCGTGAGACGCCTAAAGACGTCTCGCGACAACATCGCATCCGGTGTGTAGCGCTCAGCTCATTCCTATGGTTTTGGTGACGTCTGCACCAAGCTGAGACAAGTTTCGACAAAATGTCCTGCCATGGGACGTTTTGTCGACTTTGGTGTGCGGCCTCCCTAATCAGACAGATCAGCGGCCGATCCTATCCGATTATGGCGCTTTCGTGAAAAGTGGCGTCACGGTTTAGTCTTTAGGGACGGACGTTGCTTCACCATCATGCGTGCAATGTCAAGGACGTTTGCCGAAAATTACCATGGATTACCAGTTGGATTAACGCAGTATTACCTTGAAATATTAAGTGTGATTACCTGGATTGCCAAGCTAAGATTGGTGTATGGTGTACTCCGGAATACTGGCTTACTACAAACAAGGAATATTTTGAATTACTAGCTGGCTTCCTTCTGGGAATAGTTTGGATGACTTACTGGCTTACTACATGAAATACTTCCAATTGCCTCCAGTTTACCACTGATTTACTAAATTTCCTGCATATTGGATACGTTCGGATTACATGGAAATACCGAGGATTACTGGTAAAAAAAAAAAAAAACACGGAAAACCACCACATTATTAGGATTATTTGATGATTGTCAAGGAATCTACATTATAATCGTGGAGGCAGGCTAAAAGGAAAGCTAGGGCAAAAGAGAAGGCTAAAGCAAAAGGGAAGGCTAAAAGGAAAACCACTTCTCCACTCCTCACTCCGGCATTGAAAATGCACTCTCCCACTCTACCTGAATGGAAACAGGAGGCAGGCATGAGTGGTCGATCAACTCAATAAAGGTTCAATCTGACAAGTCGTCGGGCTGAACAATCACTTCTCCCCTCCTCGCGCCCGCATTGTAAATGCACTCTCCCATTCTACCTGCATTGAAAGAGGAGGCAGGCATGAGTGGTCGATCAATCTGACAAGTCGTCGGGAAATGTGTCCCGGGAAATGCGTCCGTAAACTTAATTCATGACCGGCCCCGTGCATAGCACGGGCTTCCTCTAGTACTGCATATTGCTCGTGGATTACCAAACATTTGTACACCCGATAGTGAAAATCGATATCCCCTTGCCTTAGTCCAAGGTTAGGCCCAGACGCGTCTTAAATCGTGTCCCTCTCCGGAAAATAGGGTAGCGTATGATAGCCTTCGTAAACTTTGCTCCAGTAGTGTTTAAACTTGGCACAGTATCGCGAATAGGCTGCTATTCGAGAAGGAAACCAGGCGGCCCTTTTAAGGCTTTATCGTTCTAAAACGTCTACCACGCGCTCAATTCCACTATACTTAAAACTGGAAATCTGTATTTGGTAGAGAACTTTGATAAAGCTGAGGCACTAAGCCTCATATTTGCCACGAATGCTAATAACGATGATGGCGTAGAGACTCCGCCCTTAGCTCCCACTGCTCCAGCTCCGGAGATATGCTCTATATCGTCATGTTCCCCGAACCAAGGGTTTTGTCTAGTATTAAACATCTTAAACCAAGCAATTCCAGCGAACCTGATGGTCTCTCAGCTTTCCTGTTCAAATAAACTGCATAGGAAATATGCTACCCACACTCCCAGATTTTTAACAGATCATTCCAGCAGAGACGTGCTCCCAAAATTGGGGCACTGCAGTCGTTACCCCTGTTTTCAAACGTGGTTCAGCTTTGGACCCCGCATGCTATCTCTCTATCTTTCTCACTTGTGTTGCGTTTTGGAAAATACTCAATTATTCAACAGGATCAATTTGGTTTCGTTTCCTCGAGATCTGCAACGCACCAAATGCTTTCTGTCCTTGACAACGCTGGACCTTTGCATCCGACGTTGGAATCGCTCCAGACACAATTTATTTTGATTTCAAGAATCGGTCATACACCGCAAACTTCTTTTTAAGTCAACTGTGGCTTCGGGGGTGACCTGCTGTTTTGGATAACTGCATTTCTTCACAACAAATCTCAGAGGGTTAAAATTGAGAGCACCCTTTTTTCCAGCATTCCTGTACCCTGCACGGCTCGGTGCTTGGACCGCTGCTCTTTGTAATGTACCATAATGATCTTAAATTCATAAATGACCAAACCTATGGATTTAAATTTGCCGATGAAATAAGACTGGAGCCGAAAATATTTCTTACCTGATCTCCCCACATCAGATCGCTGTCGAAATTCGGGAAATACTATTACCTGATCTCCCCACATGGGCACAAACCAGGCAATTGCCACTTTCAATCCCTAGCTGCTTTGCCTTCATGTTGGTTCCCAGAATAGTTGCCCACCTTATTTTCTTGAGAAGACCCCTCTTCCTAGCTGTCGACAGGCAAAGGACGTCGGGCCTTGGTTTACCTTCGACTTAAATCATTACTTCATTGCCAAAATGTGTGCTCCATGGCGTCTACGCTTCACGATTGTAAATAAATGCTTCACTTCCGGTAACAACCCGATTACGATTTGGGCCTTCAAGGTGTTTGTGCGACCACTCTTTGAGTATGCTACCCCAGTATGGTACCCCCACCTTTTGGGCGACATTGAGAAAATTGAATCTGTGCAGTGCATGTTCACAAACGCCTGCATGGCTGACGTGATTTAGACTACCGTACTCGCCTCTCCAGGACAGGACTGGATTTCCTAGAATTCAGAAGAATTCCTAGAATTTCCTAGAATTCAGGAGAATTAGTTTGGACCTAATTTTGACCTTTAAAATTCTGCGGGGTTTGATTGCTGTAAACCTACCATTTTTTGACGTTGCACCAGTCATTGATAGAACTCGTGGCCATAGCTGGAAACTGACAGCCCAGTTTCGCACAACAAATTACCGTAGAAAATTTGTCTCTGTACGTGTTGTGGTGCATTATCTGGAATTCCCTTGAGAAGCCGCAGTGGGCCAACCCACAGTACGTGGTTTTCGTCGAATGCTGTAAAAGGAAACCTAAAACCCTTTCTGCGATGCCCACTCTTTGAACTTTAGAAATATGGTTGTCAGCACGTTGCCTCATTTTCCATTTTTACCTTTACCATTAACAATTCATTTTGGGCCTTTTAACACTTTTCACACCCTTCCCATGTCCTGCACGTTTGGCGATGCCATCGGTGGCTTTGAGTCCCTGGCAGGTCTAACCTTGGTGGTAAGGCATTCGTGTCCCCAAATCTCTTACCATCATCATTCCTTGGCCGTATTATGTACACTGTATTTACATGTAATTGTGGCTGGCTGCTAGTCACTCCCCAGTCCTTGCCAGACCCGTTGCTATCGCAACAAATTTTATTATTATTATAATTCCTTCGCTTTCACAAACAGGCTCGATATTAGAGGTTCATCGCTCTTCCTTGTCCTTTCATTTAAATGTGGAGAAATTTTAATTTATTATTATTATTTATTAAATACCTGCCAAAATAAAAACGTTCTTCTAGCCGAGATTTTCTTCTTTTTACTCCGATGATTCCGAAGCTTGAGTAATGACGTCACGCCGAGGAATCGGTAAATAAATCGTGTGTTTAGGAACAACTCTGATGAGTTGTGAAGACAGCGCTGCCCTTTTGGTGAGTTTAGGAAACTGATAATTTATTTAAGAACGATAAGTAGAAAGGTTGGTCACAAGAATAACCGCTTATATAAACTTCCCCTCTGAAGACGATTATCTCTTTTAATTTTCCACTCCATACATTTGCAAACCATTTTTAATTACTTTTCACCCTTCATTGCTCACTTCGACCACAGCAGGCCCAAAGATTAAAGACACTGATAGATATGGGTCAAATCGCGTTAGATGCGGTCAGGTCGCGGTGCATGGCTGCTTTCGTGCCATGGTGTGACGTCAGGAACCCTGTTTCCGTCAAGTCTACCCGAACAGCCAATCAGAGTGCTGGGCTTGACCCATCTAAAAAATTTGACGGTCGCGCTACAAACATTGGAATTAAAAATAAAACAAAAATCTCTGTTTACAATTATTGTTAGACTTTACAGTAAAAAAAAAATGATAATAGAACAATAAACATATCATCAATTCCTTTAGTAAAAAAAAAAGCAAACTTTAGTAAATTAGATATTTTTCTTTTTTATTAATTTCCGTGTTTTGAGCGTTCCTACAATCGCCTTTTTAATGCATGCATAAAGCAGTTATTGAGATACTGCTGGAAGAGAAAAAGGGCTCACGTCGTGACGTCACTAGGACTATTGTCTAGTGACGTCACGTCCCACTCGAGTCGTTTATTCGAACGGGTTAGTCGTATCACTTATTAGCGCCAGGCCGGAAGTCCCAGAATGGCAAGTCGAATAACAATGATTTTCGATGAGAACACGTGCCAGCAAATTGTAGGCTTTGTTATTGAACAGTTTATGATGAAATCGTTTGCTTATGAAGGGTTCTAGGTCCTTGATCAAGAATTTTTCTCAATTATGCGTCCGTAATGGAAAACAAGTTGAACAGGAATTAAGCTAGTCAGTTTCAGGTTTTGACAACACCGCACGGAAAACGGAGTCCTATCTGTCGTTCTTCTTTGGGCGAACCGATAAAAACGAAAATGGCGGCTACTTTGCTCCTCGCCAACTGCCCCAGTATTCTACGCGTCAATTCGGGTAGTAATGTCGAACAAATAGCGGCTCCTGCTAATGAGGTAATTATTGTATAATCGATTATTTAGTTTATCAGTTGTAGTATCAATTCGACGAACGTGCGAGTCTGATTCGGGATAGTGTACTAGGAGCATAGCTGTACTACGGAGGAGCCCCGAGGATTTGGAAGGCAGCGCTACATAACCAGGGCCGGATTAAGAGGCCTGGTGCTTAAGATTTTTTGTGGCCCTCTACCAAAGTCGGACTGGCGAGGAAAAAGCGTCTGTGCCATTTGGAGGGATAACAGGGGTGACATAAGGTCTTATCATGTAGACTTGCTTATTCATCTGATAAGTGATGTAGACCTGAACTACAACTATCGGTAGGTGGTCTGGGGGAAGTGCTATAAACTCCCCATGCAAGGTCCTAGACTTGGCCTGGAATCTTTGTTTGTTTTAGTATTCGCCTGTTATTTCCGGATACAGTGTCCATTTTTAAAGCATCTTCTATATTTTAAGGATCGCCGTTTGGTTGATTTTAATAATTTTTTTAACCATTTTGTTGAGTGGAATGGGAGGGGGGGGGGGCGGAAATGGGAAAGAGAGTGAGAGAAGAAAGGGTGGGGGGGGGGAGGGATGTGATTTGTATCTGAAAGGAATAGTCACCAGCCGGAAACAATCCAAATAGGAGGGCACTCATTTTTCTTCGGTGAAGGGAAAAAAAAACTACTCAGAAATGTGGCAACCGAAGGGCGGCCATGCCATGGCACAATGGCCAGTCCGAGCCTGCCCGCAACAAAAAAATTTCCTTTTTTTTTTAACAATAATTTGCAATTATTGATAACAATAATCAAATGTTTTTACCATTTTTACTTTTGCACACGATTGATCTGCTCATCAATAATGCCTTCTACTTGGCTAACCGACATCGCTGGAAAATGTTTAAAAACTAATCGTATTAGTGCACAGGTAATCCAGAGTTCATGCGAGTCCACGCAAACCTGGAATAGTACTGGAAAATAATAATGAAATTTCATGCCTATAAATGCCTTTTAGTCCTACTCCCATCTTTGTAGGTGTCTTGGTTCAAGAGTAGAGGTACACGCACGCACAGCACACGTTTTTAATGACGTAGATGCAAAATGAATTTTGTAACCTGTTACAGGGACTATGAAGTGGAGCCAAAAATCAATGGATTTGACGCGATTTAGGGAAAAGGTGGGCAATACAAACTTTTTCTCTTTGGGTGGAATAGACCAAGAAACCTTGCTGTCATAATATAAGTGCATTTTTTTTAAAACCTATAGGGCAGTGGCACAACGTTGTGTTATTGTGTATAACTCTATGGTGAAGCCAGTAACTGGGTTAGCTGCAAGGAGCACTGGAGGGAGAAAAGAAGGTCAACTTACTGAAGTCAATGCTATTATACTGGATTTCTTAAGCCTATAACGCGTGATTTTTGTTATTGGAGAAAACAAAGTTTTTTTAAGCCTAAGAAAGCCGCTCTCAAAGCACTGTCTTGACTAGAATTGCCGTTTTCCCCCTTACATTTTAATCTAGTGCACCTTGTAGCTATGCTCTCCAAATGGTGTCTCATGGCCAAAATGACGTCACTTGACGCTGTTCTATTATGGTGTGCGTCTGGCTTTAATGTAACTTTTCAGACAAGTCTATGAATGAAGACTACAAACTTAAGGAGTACGTTGTACTTGGTGCCGTTAATATCTATAGTTTGGGGCTTGTTTTTTTTTTCGGCAAATAATCGAGATCGATTAGGTCGGTCAACTTAAGTTTATCAACAAGCCCCGCTGTTCCATCAAATTAAGTTCGATCAACAAAAATCGTTATCAGCTTGAGTTTATCGAGATTAAAAGAATATCGGGGGAAAAAAAACTAATGCTTACGGGAATTGTTTGGGCCCGCCCCTGATCCGTATCTAATTGTGCTAGAATTGCTTCAATTGATCCGCTGCACACATTTTTCCTATACTATTTTTGGGGCAAAAGATTTGTTTGGCCTTCTGAAATTTTTCTATAGCTTGATAATTTTATTTTTGTGCTATAGCTTGACAATCGTCCTCGACGGACTGTAATTTGTTATTTGCTGGGTGTAAGTGGCCCCATGGGCCCTTCTCCGTTCCATGGGGGCGTGTTCTTTAACCCGTGATCTGTCCTTTCGCTCCTGCAATAAATTACTGTTCATAAATTACTGGATGTAAAACTTTTTGCGCGCGTCACCGTGTTGGCTTGTACGGTTACGTCCCGTTTCGCCAAATCCCGTTTCGCCAAAAAGAACGCAGATTAAGTAGTAGATATCCGTGAGTCCTTGTCGATTTAACGGCTATAATTGCTCTGCGAGCAAAAAAAGGCTAGTCCAATATAGAGGGGGTGGAGGGAAACACGAGTAGGCGAAGCCCACGAGTTTTTCCCTTCACCCCCGAGATAGTGGATTAGCCGTTTCGAGCTCGCGAGCAATTATAGCCGTTAAATCGACAAGGACTCACGGATATGTATTTTAATGCTGAGGTGTGACGTCGAGGTGATTTATCATGTTATTAGAGGTTTTTAAAGACTTGTTTCAAGAATTTAAGATTTTCCACATGCGACTTATGTAAATTCCTGAACGGAAGTTCCGGTTTAGAAATGGGGTTGGAAGCTTCCTGTGTATGAAGGCCGACCGAAGGGGAGAGACGCTGCCTAATACCGATGTTTGTGTTTAAGGTAAAACTGTATTTTATTCTACTTTAATAGTTTAAATAAGATGAGTATACAAAATGTGCTATTCACTTGAGTATCGGAGGTTTTTAGGTGTGTTTAGGAAGTGTCAGTAGCCTAGTTTTCGTACCGTCGCAACGAAAGATTGCCGGGTTGGGTCATTCCTCCGTGGGTAGGGGTCTAGCATAGTACGTGAGTGGTTTTTTTTTTTTTCCGTGTTAGGCTAGAAAGAAAAATGTCGCAGGTTGTAAATGTGCCTGTTTATGCTGGTTTCATTTGTATTGTGTACGGTAATTTTACAAAGTCGGGTCATATGTCACATGGTGGAGCACGGGTTGTTTAGACCCGCGTAAAAAGTGTTAGATTATCAAAAAAGTGTGGGTTATCAAAATTAACCCACTGTGACGTGTGTGGGTTTTCACATTAACCGTATATAACGGCTACACTTTTAGCATGGGGATGTATTAGCGTAACGTCACCACCGTGCATTAACATCTTTTGCCTCAGGGGCCAATCCCGTTTCGCCAGATACCGTTCACGAAATTTTAGGCACACGAAACATTTAAAACATTTAAGCACGAACATTTTATAACATGATAATGGTCAGACATTTATGGTCAGACAAACACCTGCTTTGTAGAATCTCGTCTGGCAGAATAATTTGTTTCAAATTACGTGCCTTGCTTGCGCTGCCCCGCTCGGGGCGGCTAAACACATAACATCAGAAACCACAACTAATCACAAATTACTTCCAATAATTAGGCATGCTTCTTTAACTTCTATATTGTTAAATTTTTGAAGAATATTTGGATTCTGCGAAACGGGATTCTGCAAAACGGGAATTCCCGTATGGAAAAGGATAACCATCACGTGTATAAGTAACTATTCTTATAAGAGAACCTCGGGATTGACGCAGTGACGACCAAGCATCCTAAACAATATTTAAAGTGCACGTTTTTCCCTGTACTATAGAGCAGTGACATTTGCTGCCATATTGGCACCAGTATGGGTTTTGGAGGGCATAACTACAAGGTGCACTACATAAAAATGGAGGGAAAAACAACGGAAGAGTGGATTTCTTAGGCTTAAAATAACGCAGTTCTCTCCAACAACAAAAATTGCGCGTTTAGGCTGAAAAATCGCAAAAACCTATAGTCTTAGTGTGCGTAGTCACAGACCTCCAGAGTAAGTAATTCAGGTTCGTGCGACTCCTTGAAAACCTGGAAATGACGTTGAAAATAAAAATAAAATACCAATCCCGAAGCAGTGTCGTAACTAGTGGTGGTGGGGGGGGGGGGGGGGAAGGGCGATTCGTCCCCTCTGTGAGATTTTGATAGCTTATTCGGCAAATTGGCCAAGTCAGAAAATTGCTAGCTGAAAATTATTTACCGTCAGATGGCTGCATTTTGAGGCCAAAGACGCAACTTTCATCTTATACTTCTACTGTTTCTCCTTTAAATGACTAAAGTATACCAGGTAACAAATAGAGAAATACGAAAATCAATAAAGATAAACAGTAAGAATTACTAACTCCATATTTTGCTTAAAATTCCCAACAAAGTATCAGTGTTTAAAAAAATAAGTATCTAGTATGTAAAACTAAGATTTACATTACACATTTTTTTTTTATGCTTATAATACATCAGCAAAGCTGGTTTTATAAAAATGTTTCCAACGGCACTTTACAAGGCCAGAAAATGCCGGAAAATAGCAAAAACGCATCAGTTTCCAGAGCTCTTAGCGCCGGTGCACACGTGCAGTCGCCGCATTTGCGGTCGCCGCTGAGGTACCGCATTTGCGGTTTGGTTTACGTGCCATCTGTTGGATACTGCACACGTACCTGCGTCGACGCTGCGTTACTGCCCACCACTCACCCGCCGCTCGTGCGGTCGTTTTGCACCGCAATTCCCCCCGTCAACGCAGCGGTACCGCATTTGCGGTTTGGTTTACGTGCCATCTATTGGATACTGCACTCGTACCTGCGTCGACGCTGCGTTACTGCCCACCACTCACCCGCCGCTCATGCGGTCGTTTTGCACCGCAATTACCCCCGTCAACGCAGCGGTACCGCATTTGCGGTTTGGTTTACGTGCCATCTGTTGGATGCTGCGTTACCGCCCGCCGCTCACCCGCCGTTCGGGCGGTCGTTTTGCACCGCAATTCCCCCCGTCAACGCAGCGGTACCGCATTTGGGGTTTGGTTTACGTGCCATCTGTTGGATACTGCACACGTACCTGCGTCGACGCTGCGTTACCGCCCGCCGCTCGTGCGGTCGTTTTGCACCGCAATTCCCCCCGTCAACGCAGCGGTACCGCATTT
>JAHWFP010105241.1:0-24115 GCA_023313725.1 Lithobius niger | reverse complement strand
GGTTTGGTTTACGTGCCATCTGGTGGATGCTGCACTCGTACCTGCGTCGACGTTGCATTACCGCCCGCCGCTCGTACGGTCGTTTTGCACCGCATTTTCCCCCGTCAATGCAGCGGTAGCGCAGCGTTAAAAGAACGCAATTGCGTCTCTGAGTACCGTGGGTGAATTGAGCGGTGCACACGTCCACCGTTTACCGCAAAAGCGTTACCGAAAATGGCGTCCAATTTCGAAGAAATAGACATGGAATTGTTTATTGGGGGAGTAAAGAACTATCCTGAAATATGAAATGTTGCTGTAGAAATGATTGAAGACTCATTGGGAAGTAATTAAAGAACCTTTCCGAATTTTTTACTTAGTCTGCAAAGGATGTATAACATTTTCCCCTGTACGTCTTAAATTAGTACATCAATGTACCAGAATTCGTCGCGTTGGTTTTAAAATATTTTTTGTTCCCGAGGTAGGCGAAAAAAGCAACATCGTCTCATTGGTTTCAAACTATAATTTTTTGTACACGAGGTTAGGGAACCGAACGTGCACATACGTCACCGAAGCGGCACCGCAGCGTCAACGCGCGTTAATAAAACGCACGTGTGCATTGATTGAATGCGTCACCGCAGCGGCGCCGCAGCGTTCAAAAAACGCACGTGTGCACCGGCGCTTATTCGGTTCTCCCTCCACACCATTCGGCTAAATGCCTAGTGTTGCCCCCTCAGTACAAAATCCTAGTTACGCCACTGTCCTGAAGTCGTGAATATGAAATCTATAAAAGTGGTGTATGAATCAGAAATAGGATGACCGGAATGGAAAAGACCTGACTTGAATAATGCTGACAAATTTATCCCCGAAAGTATGCGAATGGGTAGCACTATATTAATCTTATTAATAATTAATACTAATTATATTAATAATTTTGAAAGTTGGTATACGGTTTTAATTTTATTTATGTGTCTTATGGTTGAATACAGTAATAAGGTTTCACGTGGACTAAACAGTAACAGGAACACTGCTTGGCTTGTGTTGGCTTTGTGGTGTTCGTTGCATTACAATGTAACAACCAGTTGCAATGCAAGTCAAGGTGCGTGGCCTTGCGTAGTGCGTGTACATATTCTCACGTTCCGTGACGTAATCCCAAACTCTCCTAAACGTGTCGAACATTCGCTACAAGGCGTCGCATTACTGCTACTTGGTTTTCCACAGCAATGGCTTCTGGTTTAAACGGTTGCTAACTAGTGCCAACCGTTTCAGCATATAGTTGAGAGGATGGGTTAAGTTCTCACGAATTCTTCGACGATGTTATTCCGATTTGATTTTTCAAAATTCCTCAGACGGAGATCATTTTTCATTTATCGGGAGGAAGCAACAGTCGTGGCGGATCACACATCTTGTTGAGAAAAAAATAACAATAAGAAAAAATATGAAACTGATATAGGGGGAAAAAAATAGAGACGGTATCACGTACAACCGGGATTTCGTGAACTGACAAACGGAAAATGTAATATACGACGAACGAACGAAACGATTTTGGAAAAAAAAAAAACATTTTGGCGAGGTTGGTCTTGTTATATGTAATAATCATAACATCCAATCCCATACTTTTGTCTCGTTGTTATCACGGGACTCTCGATTCTAACGAGAGTTTAGGTATAAACTGGGCTGAAACCAAAAAATAGAACGAAAACAAAATTGCCCTCGGGAATGCGAAGATTACAAAATGATGATGGGGCTGTTCGTAGTTTCGTTTTCGTTTTCGTCAGTTCTCATTTTCTTTTTGTTCCAAGTTTATCTATTGTCTATCTAGACGCGCTATTTTGATACCTTTTAAAGGGAACAAGCTATGGAGTGAAAACGAAAGAAAGGGAAGATTTGTACAGATGTTGAGCGGGTTGGAATTGTTTAACAATGGCCTTCAACCAATACAAAGGACGTGGCGAGAGTGCTTTTAAAAGTGTCGTTTATGTATCAAATCGTTTACTTGTTTATTCAGGGACGATTTTGTTTATGGGGAGGGAGGGGGTTCAGGGCAGTGCTGGATTTACAATGGAGGATCAGGGAGCCCAGGGTAACAAAATAATAGAGGTGACAAATTTTGTAAAAATCATAGTTTTTCCTGACGTGTGGCTAGTTATCGTCCAATCGTTCAAATTTATTTTTATCGTGTGCCTTCCGTCTTCCAAACATTGAATTTCAAACATTCCATGAAGTGAGCATGTGACGTCGTTGTAATCCATCCAAAACGGGGCGAGGGATAATCGTCTAACTGGAAAAATCGCATAATTGGAAGAACGTATACCGTATAACAGTGTAACGGAAAGTCGTCTAACTGGAAATTCGTTTAAAGGAAAATCGTCTAACAGGAAATTCGTATAATGGAAAATCGTCTAATGTCCCTGCCTCGCTCGCGCTGCCGCGCTCGCTGCGGCTATACATATAACATCAGAAACCGCAGTTAGACGTTTATCCATTATACTATTATCCATTATACGATATTCCGTTTAGATGATTTTCCATTATACGATGTTCCGTTTAGACGATTTTCCAGATTTTTTATTTAAGCAGATATTAAACAATTATCCCATTAGACAATTTTCCAGTTAGACGTTCGTCCAACGCCCCTCCAAAACCCCTCCAATGTTTTCTTTCCCTCCATTTTCATCTAGTGCCCCTTGTAGATATCTTTCCAGATGCTAACCTCGCTGCCATTCTGGCGTTATCATCTCACTGCAGTGTATTTCTCTTAAAAAATGCACACCATATTAAATATTTCGGTAGCCAATAACAGAATCGCCGTGGCATGCCTTGTTGTAGCTCTGAAGGAAATACGATGGTAGCGCCACTACAAATTATTGTGGCGAAATTAGCGGCAAATACTTAAACTACACTGGGTTAGTCGAACAGGACTGCAGCCAGCGCCGCCATTGTTTGTTGTTCTGGATTTACGGCTGTTAGTTGCAACTTTCAATATTTTTCCCGCACCCTTTGTTTAGCAAGTAATGAATAGAACAAGAGGGGAAAAAAACCCATATTACATTAAATATTTCAAAAGTCAATAACAGACTGGCCATTCCAAGCCACAACTTTTATAGCTGGTACATTTTTTAGAACATAAAATGGATCGTTTAAAATTTCCTCCACCTCCAACGCTTTTTTTTTAACCGTTGCCGTTCAAGACATCCTGAACGCCGAGGAGTAAAGGCGTAGGATCCCAAGCACCCAAGTACTGAGTCTATATTTTATAGGTATGGGGGCGATCGAAATCGTGTGGGAGGGCTTGCCATTCTCCCATGAGATATAATTGAAAACCCTTAGCGAAGTAGACTCGCAAAGCCTATATTGGTTTTTTGGGACGGCCAGCTTTCGAGGATCATACCTCGCTGTCAGATTTTTGGAGTGAGATTTCTGGGGGAATCCATTTTTGATAGACCTTGACGTGGTCGTAAACTTCTAAGTTTTGCTGTTGTGGACTTGAATAAAAACGCTGACTGCTCTCTATTCCACGATGGTTTAAAACCCGCGTGAATTTTCGGCGTAAATCGAAGTGTCTTCAGGTAAAACACATAAATAGAAAAAAATTAGCTTAAAAGATGCTAAACAAAAAAGTGAGTAAAGGGGTTTAATTATGATCTTACCCTAAAGAGGAAGTGTTTCGTTATACATTCCAGTGTGTTATCTTGCAGGGTTGCAATGGTTTAATACATTGATTTAAATCTTCAATAGAACAAATCCCTGAGGCTGCATTTACAGTATAACAGCTTGTGCGTGAGCGTGGCGCTCGACGCTGGACGCGTACGCCAGTTCATGAGCAAAGCGGTGCGCGCGGACAATCTGCTTGGCCCGCTCGTGGTATCGTCACGCTAAGCAAACGCGCTTTCAATTACAAATCAAACGCGTGAGCAGGTGCGTGAGTTTGCTAATGCTGGCCGATACTCCGTTCCAACTATGCCGTTTCACAACTTCTATAGCACCAAGATTCGATGCCACCCGGGTCAAGGTCACTGTAATTTTCCTTTCTTGTGGCGCCGATGGAATCCGTTGATGCCGCCATTTTTTTATCCCAGCATGCAACAACTAAGCGTGCGAGCGTCGCTTGGCGCTCACCGATCTAGGTCCAGTAGATATTCGCGTGACGCTTGAAAATAGCAAAACGCGCGCGTTGGCCCACCTGCTCTACAATTGCAAAGGGTCGCGCTTAAGCGTTGAGCATGGGAAACACTCTAGTTTCACGCGTCGAGCGTCACGCATACGCGTCGAAATCAATATTATAAATGCACCCTGAAGCATTAACTTCCCGGCACGTGAGTGTAGTTTCAGTGCTGCTGCTTCGAAATACAGCGTACTTGAACTAATCGTAACAAGAGTTATATTTTTCAGAGAATATGCCTTCTAGGGATGGGTCGGTTTCATTTTTTTGACTTCGGTTCCGGTTTCGGTTTTCATGCCCGCAAAACCGCGGTTTCGGTTTTGGTATACGTTTTTACTATCCTCTATCTTAACCTGATATATCTTTTTTTTCTTTCTTGAAACAGTAGTTTTACTATCTTCTAACTCGTTCCTGCTTTCACTTTCAGGAGCGTCATAGACCTTGGGTCTAGCAGTGGCACCATTTTCCTCTACTATTTATTTTTTTATTGACTATGACCTTGCGTAGAAAACGATAATTATTAAAAAAAAAATTAAAACAACAAATCACTCTTTGATTTTTTCGAACACAAAATCCGAATCGGTTTCGGTTTCGGTTACCGATCCATCCCTAAATCTTCGTAGTGGTAATTAACCAACGGGAAACGGGTAAACGGCAGCCACTGATTTAAAATAAGTCAATAAATAAATGTGGAATTAGACATTTAGTGATGATTATTTCTTTTAGTATTTAAAATGTTACGTTGTGCTTATTTTATTTTCGATGCCTCCTACGGTTGTATGGCCATAATAGTTCTTCGTCAAAAGTATTGTATCCAATATTACCTTCCCATTATTCATATCATGTGTTACTCTACTGTATTTGTCTTATATGGCACACACACACAAGTTCATCATGAACTTCGAACCGTCCTAATAAACTACTGTTAAGTGGCTGCTAAGGAGATGGACGATTATTCATAAGATACAATGTTCAATCCCAATTCACCTCTTACTGTACAGCTAGGGGACTGCACACATAGCATTACATAGGCGCTAGATCAAGGTTTGCCCATTTGTTCTACCCGTATTAGCTCTGGTGGTCCGACTTGCCGGTCTGACCCCCCAAACACCAACTAACTGCCTCTGTTGGGATTCGTCCTTTAAGCGATCTAGAACAATAGGCTCTAGCCTGAGGCTTTACGTCACGTGATGGCGAACAGGTGCGATCTGGTCCTAACTGGTTGAACAGTAGGGCAGTGACACAACGTTGTTTTATTGTATTTAACTCTATGCTGGAGCCAGTAACTGGGATAGCTGCAAGGGTCACTGGAGGGGGAAAAGAAGGGCTTGTTACTGAAAACGATGCTGTTAAGAGTGGATTTCTTAGGCCTATAATGCGCAATCGTCAGCTTTCACAGTGAGTTAGTTAGTTTGGCCTCATCCGGCAAGTTTCTGTGGAGGGACGGATCTTGGGGAATGGTAGAATGGCGATGGCAAGTGAAAATTAACGGTGAAACGAATGATAATAAAGATCGAATTGGATTACATTTGCGTGGATGGTAATTTATGGTTCAGGGTGGCGTGCAAAAGCTCTTGATGAAATTCCCCAATTTTTCCAATAAAAATATTATTATTATTAATATTAATATTATTAGCAAGGTCAGGCGTTCAAAATTTATACACGAAGCTGAGTGGAGCGGTGGCTTCTCTAGGGTTGTGACGTTATAAAAGGGTGGGCAGACTCTTAGCGCGCCAAGCGAAGTGTTGCTAATCACTGCTTTTAATTTATAAATCCGCCCTTACATTCCGAAGCTGATAAAAAATACCTCGTGCAAGCGCTCGTATTTTTTTCAGCTTCTGAATATAACTTGGGGTTAATAATATTTACCGATAAAAAACTATTCCTTCGTTACATTACTACTAATAAAAATAAAACCTCTGAAGTGTAATTTAACGTTAAGCTATCAGTGAATGCAATTACAATCACGCGTTCGACAGTTGGCCGAATGGAGTCACCACCAAGAAAGATATCACGTATAGGATAATATTAACATGGGAACTCGGCCACAGCTTTAAAATTCCAGGTTTTTGTTTCAAGACTTACCTGCCGACAATTCTTCTTCACTGAAAGGACTATTTATCCATGGAACTCCCTTCCAAAGCATATTATTTCGGCTCCGTCTGTTAAATGCCTCAAGGCTCGACTTGACTATCGGTAGCACTGGTTTGCTTTTGGTTTTTGGGGGGATCGGGTGCTTTATAAGCCTTGCCTTTGCACCGTCATCTATCTAATCTAATCTTATCGTGCTCAGGTCTACGGGCTCTCCTCTATTCATCTCCTGGCGCTGGTTAACGACGAACAACAAACTTGAAAACGAAACACGAAACTATCAGTTTGGGCGACCCAGGAAAATCAAAGCCAGGATATCGACAGACGATTCTGGCCTCCTCGGCAAATCTTTCGGAAAGGGCAGTCTTTCTTGTTTTGTCGCTCGTTCTATTCCCAGTGGCAGAAACGTGACAAGTTAAGGATGACCGCTGTCTTCGTCACTCCAGCTAAAAGGTATTTGAGCCTCCAAGTTGTTTTTCTCTTCGAGAACAGGACCAAAATAACCCGTCCCTTTCCAGGTTTATCCGCCCCCAAATCGCCAAATTGGTGACTAAGCTTGATTCTGACAAAAATCCGCGATAGTAGACTCGTTGTGAATCACGGCTTTAGTGTAGTTTAGTGTAATTTCGTTCCTCGCTGTAGAGATTGTTAACGCTGGCCGATTCCTGATATCGAGCTGCCGATACGAACACCCGATCGTGTCTCCAGATCTCAACAACGATTGTAATACTCACGACGAAGAGTTTGTATTTGAATATCATCCGTCGTTTTCAACAATGAGGTAGTCTTATGTCTGACGTTTTGCGAGCAATCTATTGTAATCCCACGTGCTGGACGAATGTTTGGATTGAATTTTTAGCTTTTAACTACACTTCCGTCCTGATCCTTCCAACTGACACAATCCCACATCATTCGCCATTTTCGGATGCCTTTTTAGGCCTTTTATTTAGAACATTTTACCCCTAACCCTTGCCCCAACTTAACATCAACCAAGATTTAACCGATGCAAGCGTGAGCTACGTCCCGACCCTTTTGAAGCATATACATTTTCTACTAATTACATTTAAACTAAAAATTCTGTTCATTTGGCTTTGCCAACTCAACAAGCCGAACGTTCGTTCATCTTGAACTCTTTTGTGACCCGAACCCGCAATTCAGACGAGCCAATAAATCGATTACATCATCTGAACCACTTTTTGGTTATCGTCATGTCATCGTGGTTAGGCCGCAAAAAAATTAATTAAGTGGTTCTCAAGAGGGCACGCATGAGTAAACTTTTTCTTAGCGCATGAAACGTTTTTTATGACACTGTCTAAAAAAAAAAAAATTCCGATCACGCATCAGCACTTTCACCAAACATTTCCTGGGGCCGATGACCACATCAGGTCTCGGCTCCATTCACATGATCGCCTCGAAACGAATGTAAGGATCGTTCAGAGGCATGTCACAACTAAAAACTCGAATCTAAAGAATGGCTTTTATCAAAAATGTAACTTTTGAAGGCTGATCCTGGCATTAAAACATAGATATCGTACTCCATAACAAAATGTAAGCGACTGATCTTTTTGCCTCAATTCCCCCAACTTAAATTCCACCCAGGCCAACCCTGTGGTCAATGTTTCATTGCAACTCCGAAATAACCAGATCAACTTTTCCAACCAAATAATCCCAAAATCCGACATCATTTTGACTCACCCCGCGTAAGCCTAACATTTGTGGCATTCCATTTAAGCCCCTAAGCCAAGGCTAGAGTCTCTCCAATAATTCAGCCGAGCCAGAGCTTATCACCACTCAAACTTATAATTAAAATATCACCAGAACTGAACCACGACTTTGCGCCTTATTCCATCAGCTAGATTTTTAATTTGGAATTACCCCCAACTTGTAGCTTGAGCCACGTTACGTTACCTACTTGTCCCTTAGCTGTGGCGTTGATGTTGAGGAGAAGTCGTACGAACCAATAATCGCCACCGGGCTTAGGTGATATTGGCGTTCAAAGATCAACATGAACCTGACATCATTATCATTTCTTACCACCAGATGCCCTTGTTAGCAATTAAATGTTTTAACTGATTTAATGTGCACGCACATATTGTTTTTTTCCCCTAAAAATATCAAACATTTGATCAAGAAAGAAAGAAAAAACACAACATCTGAAAATGCACAAGGTATTTAAACTGGATTGATGTTCACACATTATGCTAACAACGGCTTCTACGTAGTGGAGAGAAATAATACTAAAATTGTTACAATAAAATTCTGTCTTTTAATTTTCAAAATTCTGTCCGAGAGGCTACCATGCTCCTTCAGCGGCTATGAGATGTATTCTGGCTATTCTGGACAATCCTTCGGCCCCGACGATGATCGGAGGTTTCCCGGATCGAATCCCCGGGCTGGCACCTCCCTTTACCAGATTACTTCTTCTCTAAAAAAATCTGGTAATGTTCAAAAATTGAGCCGGTTCAGCCATACAAGCATTAATTGCTTCGGCTGACATAAGGCTCGTCAAAATTAATAAAAAAAAAATATTCGTCCTCTTTTATCAAATTTGTGTAAAATGCTGTGTGCAACAGGTCTTGATTTTTCTTTTAGTGTTTACGCAAGTTTAAAAAGACTTATTACTGTAATCAACACATGTTTAAAAAAAAACATTTGCAAGGCTACTATGAGACACAGAAAGAGCTTATGTGTAATTGGCATGTTTTGACACAAGAGATTTCTTACATAAATATTTAATTCAACACAGAAATAGTGGATTCTTACAAGACTACAATTTCAGCAAAGAATTTCACCATTTTACTTTGATTGATAGAAGCAGCATAAATATAAACATACAGACAATACTCGCCTCTCGAAATTCGCGATACTGAGAAGTTAGTATAGTGTCTGTTTGAGCGTACGTTTGTTTATGCAGGTTGATTACAAAAGAAATAAAGAGTTTGAAGCGTTTATTAAACGAAAACTATACAAATTATCGATAAAAGGTTTACACAGTCACGTTCTGCAACTCATTAACTTTCGCAGAGCGGTGATAGTTTTCGAATGCGCATCACGTGAAAGTCACGTGAGTTATGCAAGATGGCCGCAAATTCTACACACAAGACGTCTTGTGTGTTTGAACAACAAGGAACTCATGACTTGGACACCACAAAGCCCTGATCTAATTCCACGTGACTTGTTTTTAATGGGGATATGACAAAGGTGTTCTTCTTCCCCTTCCAACCAACCTACAAGATCTTCAGCAACGGATAACAGCGGTAATTGCCATAATTGAACTGAATATGGTAAGCTGTGGATGTATGCCGTGTAACTATAAGGGAGAATACATTGAACATCTATGAATTGCTAGACGAAACTTTACGAGTGCAGAACATGACGGTGAAAACCATTTATTGATAAGTTGAATAGTTTTCATTTATAAACGCTTCGAACTGTCTTTTTCTTTTGTAGTCACCCTGTATTTAACAATACAATGTGTTTTAGATGAAAAAAATAATAATTTGTGCCGAAAATTCAATCGGCACTATTGCTTTCAAGAAGCCGCTGCTTTGTCCTTTTTTTATTTGTCCAATTTTGTTAATTTCTCAAGTTTCCTTTGATATTTTATTTCCCAAGAGTTGAAAATCAATTTATGTGCCCTTTACAGTAATTGCTTGTTACGAAGCCGCATCACCACAACAAACAAACATACAGCCGCGTTCGCAAGCCGGTTTACTGCAAAACAAGGAACAAACAAACATCCTTCCGCCCTATACCCTACCGGAAAAAAAAGTAAGAAAATCCCGACGCTGAGCTCCCTCTCGACAAACACGCGCAAATCTGTTCCACTCCCGAAGATCGAATGACAGCTGCCGAGTTAGACACGTGACAATTTGTGGCAGCACGTGGGGGTTCGGCGGAAACCTTATCTCCATGGTAATAGACGTGTTCGCAAGCTGACGCGCTGTGTGTGTGGTAAAGGCGAAAACCACTTCATTAATTGCAGGCGGTGATGATACGTAGGCCTGGAAGCCATGTTTTTTCTTCAACATTCTGGGAGATAGGGGACGGATTAAGCCCCCCCCCCCCACCAGCACCACGTTCGCTCCGCACCCCCTCCCCCCCGCCACCGTTTCCTAACTTTCATGCCTTAATTACAATTTCATGTGTCACAGAAGTACGAGTTTCATGAGATCGTTTTAATTTGCTACAAGCAAACATTCGTTTTTCGCTTAGCGAAATAAAGAAAAATTGTCGGAATACGTTGTTTTCGTTTTCACGCACAGTTTTCACGCACAGTTAGTAATTTGTGCGTGTTTCCAATCTAGAGATGGAAAGTATCAAAACGGCGAAACCCATACCGTGAGGAGTGAATAAAAATAAAATTAGAAACAAGAATTGTGTATTCCGGCGTGTAGAGGCTTACAGTGCTCAACTTGTGTCAATTTTTATAATAATGATGATTTGTTGTGAGAAAAACACGTGAAAAACAGTCGTAACGCATTTTATCTAGTATATAGTGAGAAGAATCCATTAGCTGCAAAGGAGTCAGTTTTTACAACGTTTCGCCTACCATTTCGGGGTCGTTTTCAAGTGACTATGAAAAGTGAAAACTAGAGCTAAACCATTATTTCTATACACGATGCATTCAAACAAGAGCATTGGTAATATAAAAAAAAAGCTAAGTCTATAGAATGTGAAAGTAATAACACTACACGCTACTATTTACTAAGATTACAGTGAAAAGTATTGCAAAAAAAAAAACCCACTGGCACCAAGCCTCAAATTTACAATTAAAAAATGTTGTCCTCCTGGAGATATTTTATGAAATATGGTTTCTGCTTCGACAGACTCATTTTAAGAATATGAAGGGATGGAATTAACTACTTTCACCGGAAGTCCCTTTAATCTTTAATCGCACAATTAAGAGAAGATAAGGCAACCTCCTGGTAACAAAACTAGTGTGCCCAACGTACCGGTTGTGCAAAAATGAATACGTTTGCACATTTCAAGATGTGCGTGAAGATCGTTCATTTCAGCTGACTATCATATACGGGCTACTGAATAATTCCGCTCATCATATAAAATAATTTGAAAAATTTGTTCCGCTCTTCCCCCTCATTTGAAAATTATTTCTTAGCTTAGGAAAAAAAAAACAAGAATAGGGTGTGAGTATGGGTACATAAATTGTATGGTTACCAGACGAGTCGAAAAAAAGAGCACTGTTTTAACAAAAATTAATAACGGTTCTATAGACGTACAGAAGGCGCATTGGCAAAGTACCTAGTTGTTGACAAAGTGGAAAACAGTGGTCACGTTGCTTTTTGAACATAATCGTTCTGACAATTCGGTTTTGAAGCTTGATAAATAAGTAAGTAAGTAAGTATGTAAGTTTATTCATCCACCACAGGTTACAAAATAAGCACAAAAGCAAACATTCATTCCACAAGAGCTAATGCTCGCGTGTGGTTTGAGAGCAGCAAACAAAACAAACAAAAAAACAATTGAAACTAGCACTTTTGCACACAGAATCAAAGGTTAGGCGCCAAAATAACACAACAACATTCAAAACAACATTGAAATAAAATAAAAAAGTGCATCGATAAATATATATACACAACAAATTTATAAAAGGGGAGATAAAAGCAGAATACAAAGAGGAGGGAAATAGATTAATCAGTCTCAAAGAAAACACGAGTAAAGGAAAAACAAATAATTTATAGTCAATTTATAGTTAATATAGTAAAAATATAGTCAACAATTGGTATCGTTCAGAACGTATTTTGAATTGATGAATCATGTAATAGGCTAATAGTCAATACTTATAGTAATAAATTGCAGATCCAAAAAGAAAATAATAATAATGATGAAATAAAAAACAGAAAAGTTGCAAAACATCAAAATAACGGGATCAATGGTATTCATGTAGGTGCCACCCCAGAATAAAACTGAATACTGCAGAATGGGTCATGGCAAAATATGCACATATTTAACGTATTGCGTAACACAAGTTTACTAATGCAATAAATTTTGCACAGAAGAGCACGGAGCCGAGTAGGAACAGAATTAATTTGGCACTCCAGTTACTTACTTGCTTGTCATCCTTATCTTTTCAAAATATTGGCGCCATTGTGTTTCTTCGTTTATTTTTAATCCCCTTAGTATTGAAACGAGCGAAGAATGACGCGCACCACAAACTCCGCACAGGAGCGGGCTGCGGTTTGAACACGATGACAATGCAGAAAAGCCACCTTTCCAATTATTGGGGGCAACGCCTGTTCTGGAGAGAGTCGTTGTTGAAAACGGCGAGCTGTCTCTGATGACAACTTTGCAGAGGCTTATTTAAGAATTCGAAGGTATTCATATAAAATCCCCTCCTTCTCCAATAGCATTTCCCAAACTGATAAATTTTTTTTTTAAATGTGTAAATATTTAATCCAATTGAAATCATTGTGACTAATGGACCTGCCATTATTTTGGGCCGGGAAGGGTCGCAGACACATAGGCACTCGGACAAATAGTCATTCGGACAAATAGACACCCGGACATATAGACACTGTACAAATAGGTACCAAGTTTTTAATTTTTTTTTTCACTTGACATGGATTGCCCTCAAATTGGGAGGGTGGGGGGGGAGAAAAAAAAATTGCCATAAAATGTTCGAAGCTTTCAAAACTGCTAAAGATTTGTTGGCATCTCTATTACGCTAGCACCTCTGATGTTATGTGTTAGTCGCAGCGAGCGCGGCAGCGTAATTTGGAACATTAATTCGCCACACAAAAATTTGAAAAAAATGCGGATATTCCCTTCTCCCCTCCGGTTCCACATGAATAAGTGTCCCAGATTTAAAACAGACGATACAGAATTTGACGGTAATCCATCCCAATTAAAGCAAAACTTGCTGCCTATTTGTCCCGTGTCTATACGTCTGAGTGCCTAATCTGTCCTGTTCCAATGTGTCCGGCTGGGAGAGGCGCAGGCCGGAGGGATAGGACTCGTGACCGGTTTAATTTCAATGCCTTCTTCCCCTACATTACCCTGAAAAAAAAATTTGACCACTCCATCGAGGTGCGAAAATAATCTGGACTCCCCCCTCCCTCCGTCAACAAAAAAAAATAGTAAGCTCTTTTGTATGCTTACTGAAGGTGACCTCTGTGACCAGATTTTAAGTAATAGTCCACATCAGCAAGTATGCCTCAGATGTGGAAAACAAACCAATATTGTTTTGAAGAAAGAACAAAGGTGCTTAAAAAAATACATTGTTCTGAAAAACATTAAAAAATTTGTTTTTCTAAACTCTCCTCGTATCGAGATTAATAGCAGTACAATAGCTTTTATTGTGCGCGCAGCGTATCTTGAGTCCTGCAGGTATTTTATAAGCGGCTACATCTTCCTGGAGGGAGCGGCTTTCATCGACGGCCGCCATTGTTTCTGTAACCATCTAGGATATCAACAAGGTGCTCCGGTATCGAAAACATACAATCGAGTATCTGTGTTCGTTCTGGGGCGAACTCAAGATAGGCCGCGGACACTTTAATTTGATGAATGCAAAGCATGCGACGTGACTTTCAGCACGCCAACAGTTACGAAATGGTGATCCTACTAGAGACCACGCGTATTTAAAAAAAAAAAGTGTATTGTACTGAACATTATCACTGGTGCTGACAATATCAAATCCTTGGAAACACTTACCTGGTTGGGGGGGGGGGGGGGAGAAGGCTCTGGGGGAGATGCTAACGCGCTTTTAGAAATTTCCACTCGTGAAAGTGACATTTTTTACGGTTGGGATTTTATTTTTCCTCAGGTTTGGTGACTGTTTTTTCTAAACCCCTTCTCTCCGAAAGGACTCGAAAAAATCATTGGTATACCCCAAATTTACTCCTCCTCCCCCTCCTCCCCCTCCCCCCTCCCTGCGTCGATAAACAATAACTGGCATGGCAGAACGCCATCAAGACACACAAAAAAAATAATAAAATCCTAGTCCTAACGCTTCAGGGTTGGAGGATTTAAATTGGTTTGATTCAACACGGTTTTTTTAAGTAAGCAATTTACTTATGAGGACAACGGAAATCGACTTTTTTTTTTTTAATTTAATCCAGTTGCCCTCGGACTGCGCAAGAAACTCACACGAACATGATAAAGCAACAGTATTTTTAATTTTCGACACTAATGTTGGCTCTTGTTCACCTACGAACGAAAGGACAATAGTATGAGGTCAAACAAGTAACAAAAAAAAATGATTAAAACAAATAGTGAAAGGTACTTACAAAGCAATAAAAATGATGAAAAACGTCTCCCGCCCCAAACCACTGGATTAAATTTTTTCACCCACTCACACATTGGAAACTGTTTTCGACTTTTTAGTTCCGTAGTTGCTAAAGGAAATCCATTCCTATGTAATACTGTGTTAGGAATTGGGTGCAAATGGCTGCGTACAGGGAGGGGAGGGAAGCATTGCCCCTGCCCTTTTTGGGAAAATGTCTTTTTTTACCCTTTTTGAAGAAAATACATCTCCTATTGTGCTTTTCTGCACTGAAAAATGCTGGTCGCACGAGGAGAAAGGGCCTAGAGCCCTAAAAAGGGCAAAAAGAAAGCCAGGAGGCCAAAAATGGTACAAAAGTGAGTGACAAGCATAAAAAAAAAGGAACCCAGAAAAATAAACGCCTCAGCGTGCCCTTTTAATGGAAGTTGCCCTTGCCCTCTCGGATATCTGTGTACGCTACTGGCTAGATCCCACAACATACAAACGTTTGCCAAACTATTAGGCCTATTTCCTCGTCTGTAGTCTTAATTAGACGTATTGGAATATCAGAAATTGCCTACCTACGTTACAATCACGTAAAAAAAATGATATTACGTGATTTTGGTACAGGTATAGGCAACTTCTGATTGTAAATGTAAATTCACTTTAAAGTAGGTGTATTTTTTAGCAGTGATAAAAAACGTCCCGCGAGTGTTTCTTGTTGAACTCCGTGTATTATGGTCTACAAACAATACATAAACTAGTTCTTCCAGGTTAGGGCTCGTTTACGGCAACGAGATCTTCTCGCTCGCCGAAAGCTATTTGCTAGACAACCGTTATTTACTTACGATTAATTTCCCGTTTCTATTAAATGAATGCGGTAATAGACTACAAATTAAATGTATTATAAATAACAACACGGACAAAGAACAAAGTGCAACAGTCATTTTAAACATTGCTACAACATTGTTGCCATTTCACGCTATTTCCAAAATTTGCTCTTCTCGCTGAAAAAAAAGCTCCTAGCAGTGATCAAACGACGGCAGAATAAATAGCAACTCGCAGCGAGAATTCAAAATCCAACATAGCGTCCATTTCGTAGTTATCGAATCGAAGACAAACCTTCGAATGTCGGTATTCAGCAATCTGTCCGTCGTCGTGTACTGCAGTAAAAATTATTTTCTTGTTGTCATAAATCGACGCTGCCATGTTGCAAGCATCGTACATCGTGTCGCGAGGCACGAGGGGAAAATTTGCGTCCGCGTTGTTGTCATGGTTACTCCGTATAGACAACACAAAAGCCGCATCCTCCGACAACGGCGAGAAACAGCCAGCAGATTTAGTATGGACCAAGTAAAAACTAGTAAGCGAGAAAACTGTTCTGGCGTAAACGCGCCCTTATGTTCTACTTGTTAAGTAGGCAATATTTCCTTAGAATAGAGTGGTATTGTTTTTTAATCATTGGAATATATTGGGACCACGAATAAAACGTCGAGGGTATAGTGGCCGTGTAATGGGCCATTAGCCATAACCGCAATTCTAGTAACGACAACTCTGTTCAATTCGAGGCCCGACCTCAGTTTAATCCTTTAACCTGCTTTCCATATCAACACGTTTACCGATGGATTTCATCGGTAAATCCCTGTGGACTACAAGCAGTTGAAACTTAGTTTCTTTTTATGTTTACTACGATTTTAGCCTTAGTGTTAAAAACAAAATGGTGAGAGTCATTCTGTTAAATCCAGCCACCAAGATGTTGAATATGAAGTACAAAAAGGAAAACGTCACCCCTGACAACCGTAGACCCCAAACAAAACAATTTAAACGTGACGGATAGCCAATCGGCTCTAGATTGATTAAATAAATACGGATGCAAACTATTTACGTTGCCTTTTGGACTTATATGTCAGACTGCCTGAGCGGGGAATCAAACCCAGGACCTGGGCCGTTGATTTCAAGGGTCCTGGGTTCGATTCCCCGCTCAGTTGACATACAAGTCCAAAAGGCTACGTAAATAGGTTTGCATCCGTATTTATTTTCCCAACAAAACAGCTTACAATGGCTGTGGTAGTTAGTCTTTTAAACTCAAGTAGTTTAACCCAACGTGTAGATGAGAAACATACTAATGTTTCCTCCTGTAGTTCAACCATGGTAAGCACAATTAAGGCGGATTCAGAGCAAATACAACGACAGCTAAAATAAAACACCACTGCCAGTTTTGATTTGTTTGGTGCTCATTAGGAATAATATACCGTAACCAATTAGTTACTATTTATAGTTTAAGAAAATAAATTAAAACTAGCTG
This sequence comes from Lithobius niger, assembly GCA_023313725.1. Taxonomy (NCBI): domain Eukaryota; kingdom Metazoa; phylum Arthropoda; class Chilopoda; order Lithobiomorpha; family Lithobiidae; genus Lithobius; species Lithobius niger. The sequence goes on along the minus strand of JAHWFP010105241.1, from coordinate 7,360 downwards.
TACCCGCGCAGATCATTTGCGTATGCGGGAGCGAACTACAATACTGGGTAGCATGAAATAAAAACGCCTCCCCACCTTCCTGCACCCCTCCCTCCCCCAACCCCTTGCCCCCCCTTAGCCCCCCCCCCCCTCACGGCCCATTGTGTGGTGTTTGGAAGGCAATGTTTGAATACCACAGTCTTCATCCTTGAGGTCATAGTTCTACGTCACTTCCTTCTGTCTACGATTTGTGTTGTTACGTCACCTCCTTCTTCATACGATTTGCATTGTTACGTCACTTTCTTCTTCCTACGATTTGTATTGTTACGTCACTTCCTTCTTCCTACGATTTGTATTGTTACGTCACTTCCTTCTTCCTACGATTTGTATTGTTACGTCATTTCCTTCTTCCTACGATTTGTATTGTTACGTCACTTCCTTCTTCCTACGATTTGTATTGTTACGTCACTTCTTTCTTCCTACGATTTGTATTGTTGTGTTACATCCTTCTTCCTTCTTGCGATTTATATTGTTGTTGCGTCCCGTTCTTTTCCTTAATTTCGTATATGGAGTGTGCAATCCTTTTATGTAAATAGGTTCATTTAACTCTTTAGGGAAAATTGGAAATTAGCCAACAGAGCGAAAATTATACACTAGAAATAACGTAGTTCAGTATAAGCCACCTTTATGCACTTACGTTTCGTCGGAGTGGCATGACCCGGATTCGCACCGGCTACCCAGTTCGCCCCCAGATCACTTACACAGTGCCTGATAAAGACAATTCACTGAACCCGTTATTAAGGTCACAACCGTGACCCCTTTCGACCGAATTCTGCTCGGCCATAGGCAATGGAGAGGGAAGACAAATCATAAATGTATTAAGTGCATAAAGGTGGCTTACTGAACTACGTTATTTCTAGTGTATAATTTTCGCTGTTGGCTAATTTCCAATTTTCCTTAATCTTACTTACAGCGATTTAAGTCTATTTATTTAACCCTTTGTTGCCTAGCCAAACGGGATGCATTGGGTCGGTCGCGGGATTCGAACCGACATTCACTTGATTTGGAGACGACGAGCGCTGACGACTGGGCTGTTGCTGCTCGCTTTGCTCGGGGCCTCTCACAAAGCTCGCGTTGCGCGTTGGGGCTTAGTTTTTTGCCGTTCAGTAGCCCGCCATTTAAAGGGACGCCAGGCTATAAAGGTTTATACCATAATAATACGATTTAAGTCAAAAAATATCATTTGTTTTTCTTTTCGAAACAAAAAACATGATTTTTTCCCCCAACCCAGTTCCCTTCACCGCAACTTGTTGAGTGCCGAAAAAAGCAAGCTATACTATTTTAGTTTCTGGTAGTCCACTGGAAATAACGGTATTTTATGTTCGTTTACAATCGCCTGTCACGTGTATGCACTAACGTTGGCAGCAACTGGAACCTTGTACACAAATTGAGCGGCTGTGGTACGGCAATGCGGCGTTAGGACGAACCCTAGCTTTGGATGTCGGTGTGGTTTTTGCTTGCATCTTACCGTTCTTTTGTAAATTGTTGTTTCAGCATATGTGTGGAGTCCTGTGCCGTGATGTATTTGAAGACAATCCAAACAATCTCCCTAACCTGTGAATTCAGAAGTTTTTCACGTCGGGAAAGCGATGGAGCGAGCCATATGGTAGCCATATTGGTTCGTCTGCTCGAGGAGATATTTATGCCAGGCACGATCAATCCATTTTCCGAAAATCTGCGCGAATGGCCAACCAGTACCTAAAATAGCATAGGTAAGGTATTTCCCACTATATAGAGCAGTGACATTTACCGCCATATTGGCAGCAGCTTGGCACCAAGATGGGTTTTGGAGGGCATAACTACAAGGTGCACTGCATAAAATGGAGGGAAAAACAACGGAAGAGCGGATTTCTTAGGCTTAAAATAACGTTGTTTTCTCCAACAACAAAAATCGCGCGTTTTAGGTCTAAGAAATCACTCTTCACAGCAACGGCTTCAGTATGACGCCCTTCTGTTTCTCTCTGCAGTGCCCCTTGCAGCTAACCCATTAAGGCTCCAGCATAGAGTTATATACAATAATACTACGTCATGTCACTGTTCTATACGTACATAGGCTACTTATTTCCGAGTCGAGATGCATTTCACATTTACGAAAAGATCCAAATAGTATCTATGGCCGCCATTGTCGCTATCATCTGTGGCAAGTCGTAAAGCTGCTTGACCGAATTATTTACGGTTTTCGGCCTTTGATTTACGGTCGAGGGGAGGCGCGAAAGCCGTAGGACGTGCGGTTTAAAATAATTAAATTTGTTCATGCGCACCGACACTAATCAAAGGTGAGCAAAACGGCTCAACGTTACAACCGCGTAGGCGGATGAATAAACGCTCACCCAATAGAGCCAAGTCCCACTTCCATTCTTGACAAACATTGGGCTTTATGACTCTGTTTGGCGGTCACGTCGCGGATGAATGAATAAAATATTGCCGGTAACGTGAAGACGGTGTGGAAAGAGGGCCACGAAAGCTAATTTCTGCTGCGTAAAAATCAACAGAACGTAAAACGTTGCTGCCCGGACTTTTCTGAATCGCCGTGGGCGTTTGAATAATCCTTAAGACGCCGGGTGTGGGGGAGGGGGAAGGGGAGGGGATGAGGAGGGGTGGTCATCGACTTGCAGTTTTGGGAGGACAAGTTCATCCGGATTTCTTGTGGAATGGTTTTTAAGCGTAAATGTACAATTTCTGCAATGAACACCTGCGTGCTGAATTTCGGACGTCATTTACTCTAAAACGTAAAACGTAGTACGTCTCACGTCTCCATGACGTTATATTCGATTCGACACTTACATACAGGGTTGATAAAAAAAAAAGTAATTTTTTTTCCGAAAAAATCGAACAAATCAGAGTTTTTAAAAAACTTAAATCCTATTTGTTTACCCATATTTTGCTATTGTTATTTAGATAATACCTAGAGAATACATTTGTAGAGTTTTTTGACAAATTTATATTCTGGACGTCAAACACTGAGGTCAGTTGTAATACACATTATCAAGAATTGATAGGATTGGGGAAGAGTATTTGTGACCGAGACCGCTTCTGAAACGTCGTATATTCATTCCTATTAGTTCCGTATAAGTTTATAGAGGGCGCCATGAGTTTTTACGTGGAAAATTCTAATCAGTTTTCAGCTAAAATTAAACTAAACTAAACGAAAGTAGCTTATATTTAATTATTATTGTAGTTTTTGCTTAGTTGCAATTTATTTTCTTTCGATTTGGGCTGAAAAATGAGCAAAACTTACCAGACGGAACGTGTGGCGCCCTCTGAAAACTTGGACGGAACTAACACGTCTCAATAGAGACTTTTTGGAGTTACAAATTCTCCTCCCCAACCCTATAACTTCTTGATATCACAGATGATGCAGATTTAAAGAGAGGCTAAAAAAAGAACTGCTTCAACTTCACGTTGATGATGGCCAGCTCTGCTTTGCTGCATGGGTGTGAGCAGGGCTATCTACAGTACTGGCCGGATCTTGAGTGAAAAATAGCATTACGAGACTGGGTTGGCAATATGGCCGCCGAAAGTGCTGCTGATGCGATTGAGTTACCGCATTTTGCCAACCGAGGGCGACACCGACCGTACAAACTGCCAACGAACGTGTTCCTTTTTATTGCAAACGCAGTGAAATACCTTAACTGTGGCTGAGTGATATTTTTAAACACCATTTAAAAATACTCTTATAAATAATAAAAAATTTGCCACCAAAATCTACGTAAAAATTTAAATTATTATTTCGAAAACCGCCACTAGCCGCCAATAGATGTCGCGTTGCACCGTACAAAGTTGCTACCTCGAAGAACAGACCTCGACGAAATGTACCAGACGTGGCGGCTATTTTGTGTACCCATCTAATATCGTTGTAGAGCGGGCCAGTTAGTTTAGTGGCCATGGTGTGAGCCAGGGATGGGTCGGTAACCGAAACCGAAACCGAATTTTCGGTTTTTACTTAAACCCGAAACCGAAACAGATTCGGATTTTGTGACGGTTTTTCGTACGGTGTTCGAAAAATCAAAGATTGATTGTTGTTTTTAATAATTATCATTTTTTATGCAACGCTCCTAGTCATTTAAAACAAAAAAACAGTAGAGGAAAATGGCCCCATAGCAAAACCCATGGTCTATGACGCTGCTGAAAGTGAAAGGAGGAGCGAGTTAGAAGTTTGTAATACTACTGTTACAAGAAAAAAATATATGAATATATGGTTTGGGTGGAGGATGGCAAAAGTCGATACCGAAACCGAAACCGCCGGTTTTGTGGGCTTGAAAACCGAAACCGGAACCGATGTCAAAAAAATGAAACTCACGCCAAAGCTTTATTTTACTAAATCTGAGCCTGCATTTCATTGCGGATACCAAAATGAGTTTGGGCAAGGCTCAGGCTTCGCCTTGACTTAGCAAAGCACCAACTCAGACTTTGTGTTGAGCCGTCATCCTTATAATAATGCTGGATCCGGCTGAGCAGTTAAAAAAAAAGGCCGAACAATCACTTCCTCACGCCCGCATTGCAAGTGGACTCTGCCATTCTACCAGCATGACATGTGCAGCCGAGAGGGAGCAGTCGATCAACTCACATACGGCTCACAATAAGATGTACGTGGCACGGGCACTAAAAATGTCGGGAAAAGTGTGTCTGTAAACTTAATTCATGACTGGCCCCGTGCTTGGCACGGGCCTCGTCTAGTTAAGAATATGGCCGTTAAACTACGCGCGAGTAATATATGAAACGAGAACACACAATCTCTTAATTAGTTTCGTTTACCCAACAATCCATCACAAGCTTGGCGAAAACAGAGGCGGACGACGGGTATGTCGTAAATGTTTAGAAATTGGTTCAGGCTTATACCAAATGTAGTTTTGTCATACTTTCATACTTTCATACTTGTCATGTGGCGTAGACCAAGACACCAGACGATTCGATCGTAAAGAACAAGAGGGGGGAAGAGGGAAGGAGTCGCAGTTTAATTTTATAAAATACCCGGTGCACGTTTTATCCGTGTTACGGAGACATGATTGGCTGATGGCTGTCGTTTACTGGCTGCCCATTGGTTAATTACTGTATACATGTGCACTTGCTGGCTTTTTAAAAACGTGAACTACTTTGAGTGCTTTTATTCTGTCAATGTCAACATTGGTTAATTAGTGAAAAATTTGGGAAAGTTCAAGTATTACGTCATCAAGAAATAGGCTATCTTCAATCCCCCTCCAGTATTACTTCATTTCTAGCTTCATCCCCTCTCCTCTAAGCGGTGGTGTTTTCCCTGTATATCTCCAGTTTTCTGAGGGCTTTTTTCGTGCATCAATCGTCACCAGTAAGCGAATACCCCCCTCCTCCCTTCTTGTTCCCTTTAGACTTTACAAATTTTTCTTGTAAACAATTCTTTTTTAATCATCCTCTGCGCGGGCTCTGTTAGCGAATATTTTCAAAGTAATCGTTAGGTTTCTCGACCAGCTTCGTCTGAATTAATGGAATGATCATACGTCCGCAAGTGGAACCTTCAGTGACCTCTAGGGTCGACAAGCCGAACTAGCAATTATTCCTATAGCATGTTTACACCGGAAGTTTGCAAAGAATTTTTTTTATTAATCAAGAACGAAAGTCAGATGTTTGAAGGCGATCAGATACTGCCCTAGTTCTAACTTCCCAACCTCATCCAACCGTTTAAAGCAGGTAGACTTTCGGAAGATTGTAAAAAAAAAAAATAGCCTTTCTTTTTAACTTGACGGAATGACAATTAATCACTGTCTGATGAAGCCACTAACACGATAACCGACGTTGTTCCAATATCATGAGATTACTCCTCAAAATTAGTATTTTGTTGGGAGAGTGTCAACATATTCCAGTTTTGATGACATCCAGAATGACGATTATTTATTAATCGTCCCTCTGGTTGTTGTCAAGCGAGTCGTTCATAAAATGTTCCTCAGAAGAGCTGGAGCAGGGCAGATAAGTAGAGTAAAGACGCTTCTCGAAAAACCTGATTTTACCAAAGGCACCAGAGAGTAAAATGTGTCATTCCCTTCCAGGCAGCGTAGCATTGCGTCGACCAATCAAACCCATCAGAGCGAAATGGAAGCTAGGACGATATATGGCGAACTGCGTTTACCGGACAAGCAGATTTTGGATTTAAGGCGGAGCCAAATGTGGTATTTCCGATTTGAGATTATGGGATGGCAGCCGCCATAATGATTGTCATGGAGTATAAATGGTGGAGAAACTCAAGTCCGACGAGTAGGGTAAAACACGCACAGCTTCAGTTAAACTATGATGCTCTTTGCAAAATTTATCCAAGCACAGGCAAAAGTTTGAACTAATTTTCCAATAGCTGTTCGATTTTAGAAATTGATGTTTGCATCGTTTTTAAGAGATACAGCGTTTTCACATTTGTGGCAACCTGCTCAATATATGTATTGCCCTCATCGCTCAATTACGACAGAAATTATGAATTATGGGGTGTGCGTCTCACGAATCTCATTCAGGCGAGAGCAGAAACGAGACGGAGTGCAACAGGCGCCGCCATATTTCTACTATTTTTAAAATTGTTGTTTTAATCTGAAATGCTGTCATGGACTTTTAGGGGGGGTTACAATAATTTTGTAAATAAAACTAAATAAATAAATATATTGTAGGATTGGCCTCTCGCCAATCCTAAAAGTAGTTTACCATATATCGTCCTAGATCTCGTTCAAACGAGAACCGGAAGTTGGCTGACGCCATGTTGGGGTTACTGATGTTGGAGAAGCGCCGGAAGGAATGCTTCTTGCGAGGTTTTGAAATGTGGTGTTTTTAGTACAGTTGCGACCCTCCTGTTGGAAGCTTGAAATAAAAAATAGCGGCATCGATAACCTAACCTAACCTAACCGTAACTGAAGTTGACGGACTTACCCATGTGAGCATCCTATATAAGATTTTGTTAGATCCTTTAAGTTCTTACAGGGGTCCTGCAAGATCTTGGTACAAGATCCTGTAGGATCCTGCCAGATCCTGCAAGATCCTGTAGAATCCTATAGGATCCTGCAGGTTCTTAGCAGGATCCTAAAGGATCCTACAGGATCTTGCATAAGATTAGGTGCAAGATCCTATAAGACCTTGGTACAAGATCCTGCAGGGTCTTACAGGATCTTAGCAGGATTCTACAGGATCTTGTACCAAGATCTTACAGGACCTTACAGGATCTTGTAAGTTTTGCTCTTCCTGTGAGAACTTAAAGAATCTTAAAAGAACTTAAAGGATCTTAAAGGATCTTACATAGGATTCTCACATTCCGTGTTCGATGCAAACCGAATTACATCCATTTGTGTAATTTAGAACGAATACTGCAGCAGTT
>JAHWFP010105240.1:2383-16767 GCA_023313725.1 Lithobius niger | reverse complement strand
TCGCGAAGTTTGTGGGAGGAAAATGCCTTAACGCTCAATGCGGACTTCTTGAGAGGAAAATGTTCTAATTCTCATCGCAAAATTCTCTACGCTCATTGCGAATCTTGTGGAAGAAAAATGTCCTAGCGCTCATCACAAACTTTGTAGGAGGAAATGGCGTAATGCTCATCGCGAACTTCGGAGAAGGGAAATATCCTAAGGATCATCACGAACTTTGGAACGACAATGTCCTAACACTCCCATCGCGAAATTTGTGGGAGGAAAATATCCTAAGGCTCATCGCGAACTTGGTGGGAGTAAAATGTCCACAGAAAAAAACAATGCAGAATATACGGCTAAAGAGCCACGCATAAACTATGGAGAAGATGCGGCTAAAGACCCACGGAAAATATACTTCAGTCAAAATGAGGCTGACGATTATTTAACTAAATACAGTCTAAACTAAATTAGTGCAGAAGAGCAACAGAAAAAATGCTAAAATTTAAGATGGAGCATAATGTCTTTCCATAACTTGACATCCGTTCTTCACAAGATTGCCTTACTGGTAAGGGCACCATGGCAAAGTCCTTACCAGTCAGTACTGGTATAGGTAGAGTGAGAGATAGTCGGGCTTCTTCAGCAATTTTGTGATCTATTCTGTTCCGTTTTGCAAATTATCTTCGGCCCCTTGCGTGGCAAGTCTTGTGGGACAAACAGGACGGTTATAGGTTGCGGCCTATTTAACGCACTCTGCAGGAATGGCACTCGGTTTGTTGCCGCAGACACCGGGAAAGAAGTTTGCGTACTGGTGGCACCATTCCTACTCACTGCTTCCTTTTGAGGGGGTTATCCCTCCCGAATGTTACTGGTGTCGTCCGCCACTTATGGCCATAACTTTCTTGCCGATTGTCACCATCTTGATGGTATTTGTCGCCGTTACCACCTTCTGCGAGACATACCGTGTCAGTTGGTATTTTCAGCTGCTGCATGCAAAGTTTGGTTTGGATAGTCTGTGACGTTTTCGCGTGAAGCGCGGTCTAAGATTACATTGGAGTAGCTTCATAGAGGAGCTACGCTGCAATATGATCTAGGTTTGGGGTTTGGTTAACGTCTCTACGATGTGTGCCACAGTTGCACCTCGGGACACTGCACTGTGACTGAGGTTGGTGCTAATGACCTAACTGTCAACGCGCCATTAAATCTTAATACCCAGCCCCTTGCAAGGATGGGCGGTTTTCAATTCGTATCCCGGATTGTACTTCACGTTAATGGACAATTCTTTTAACTTTTAAAAATGTGTGTTTCAGTTTAAAATAAACCTTCTTCATCTACACGAGCAGTTTTAGTTCAGATGATGTAAACTGATTTTTGAATACGAACAAACTTTCTTAATGGACATTGTTTAAGAGGCGAACGATAAATCCTGTGTCGGTGGGGAGGGGAAGAATTGAGGCTTTGTGGCAGCGACATTTGGGTTATTTGCGCCAACCTCCACAGTGTAGTGGTTAGGATTGCCACTGCGGCAAACGTTACACCGATGTTGAACCAATCCCAAACCTAGATTTTATCGTATATCTGTACCTCCTGCAAAAATCTCATATCAGGCCAGTTATAACAATTCTTTTTTCTAAAATCTAGCACGATTTCCACTTACCACAAAAAGCATCATTTGATAGTCGAACAAAATCAACTTATAATAGGTAATATCCCGAGTACAAGGGTAGTTATCCATAATTTTTTTGGAGCACGAAAGTGTTTGCTCCCTTTAAACTCGTGGGTGCTTGTGTTGGCTAATTATTAAGATGGCCAAGTCAAGCACGAACGAGTTTAAGGGAGCAAAAACTTGAGTGCTCCAAAAAGATCGATAATTACGCGCTGCAGGAGGGGTATTTAATCAGAGTATCTCGAGAATTACTTTATCAATTTATTAATAAATCAATTACAAACATTTATGGACATACGTAAGAATTTCTACATTTTGTATTAATGTTGTTATACGCTATTAATTTTTTCGCGAGTCTGTTAGTTGAAGATTACGTGAAATAGGCTCTCTGTCACTTTCAGAGTTTCAGTTTCGTTTTTTTTTAATACGCTTCAGCATGCAGACCTTAGCAGGTTGCATTTCCGTTGAAACGACCACAGAATTCCACTGAAAATCTTTAATTTACGAATTAGTAAACTTATCCTAAATGTTTACGTAGCAGTTAAATTAGCTGTACGTTTTTACATCCACATTCGTTATTGATTTATTTGTATTTATCCAGACACAAATCCGTTTGCCGCTGCACTGTCGGAAAGCTGCCGTCTAAGCAGCGTCCAATCTAGTCAGTCTGTTGCTCGCTGTCTTGGTTGCTATGGAAACGACTACGGCCTCGCTATTAAAAACGCTTAAAATAATTTCGAGTGACAATGCCTGGAGTGAAGATGCATTGCGCAGGAGTAAGTACATTGTATCACACATATTTATTATCGTGTAATGCATTACCTACAGCTGCAATAAACGTATCTGGCCTAATTCTATTGCCATGTTAAAAAAATTCTTCTCTATGACGTTCTCATTAGTTAGCGCCAGTCAGAAGCAGAAGTCGTTGTAGTAATCAACGTCCCATCGAAACCAAAACAAATGGAACCCAACCTAAAAACTGTTTCACATAATTTAGCTTCTCATTCTTTACTAAGCTATTAATTAAGCCTTTTTTAGCACGTTTAAGTATGCAATTCTGGTTTTGTGTGGTGCCAACTAGTTGATTATCGAGTTCGCACTAGTGCAGCTTATCGATAAGTACCCTCTTGGTATATCCTTCACAGTGCTGATCAACATAGGCGGGCTGTGATTGGCTGATTCGTCAAAAATATGCTTTTCCCATTGGCTAACAAAAACCGAGGGAGATACTCACCAAAAGCATTGTTTTAAAGTTGAACGATACTTTTAAACAAAGGTGTTCTTGATAAGCTTGATTCGTACGACTTTGAAATAATGCTTTAAAGCCACGAACCATCTCATCATGAAACAGTTTTGGAACACCCAGATCACGATCAATTTTCGTTCTGCCTTTGCACAAAATCCAACTGAAACTTTCGAACACAGGCTAGCAACTAAGTTTGTCTTTTGCATGTAGCTCTTGAACAGGTTCATTGTTGGAAAAAAAAAAAACGCGTTCGTTTGAATCCGGCACGGAGCAAACAGCCTACTTTAAAATTCGACGTCATTTCAAGTACATGATCAGAGCTACACAAGTCTGTTTTTCCGAAGATTCACTTCGCGGACAAGGAAATAACAAAAATTCCCAGCAGACAATAAAACATACCAGTTTGTGTACGACGCGTTGTCGGTATACCATATTAATAACTGCGTGAACAAAACATTAAAATATTACTACATATTTTAGAGTATTGAAAGTATTGTCATAAAAAACTTACAACTCTACCTATTTGAGACACTGTTCAGCTGATAAGTGGTTTTCTTGCCACGTTTTTCTCCAACAGCTTCCACGGAATGACGTCACACGCTCGGCTTCGCCTTGTAAGCAGCCGTCATTCACTGGAAGCTGCCGGAGAAAGAGTCTTACGAAAACCACTTATAAGCGTATACCATTGTCGCGGAGGGTTATAATTATCACAATACTGTTACAGTTAACAATTATTACTGTTACCTCTGGTTCTTATTTTGTTGCAAATTCTATTGCAGTTATCGCATATACAGTATGTCTAGAAGTCCTGAACCAGGTAGGCCTATATGGTATAGGCCTATACAGTGTATAGGGCTATGGTATAGGCCTATACTACACCCAGAGGAAAGTCCTGGGTTCGAGTCCTGGGTTTGAGTCCAGGGTCCTGGAATCAGTGTTTCCCCATTGTTAGGAAAAAAAGGCATTTATTTTGCTCACAGTTTACTGATTTGTACACCTTAGGCCTAATATGGTATAGGCGTACATCGTATAGGCCTACACTGTATAGGCCTACCTGGTTCAGGACTTCTGAGACATACTGTATATAGGATTGAAGTTTCTCTTTCCAGCAAAACTAAAACTATAATTTCTCCGTTCCTGTTCAATATATTTCGAGCAAACTTGGCCAGATAGTAGATAGGTGTGGAAGGTATATTTATGCCAACTTTTATCACATTCCGTGCAAGAATAAACGTAGTGAGCCATACGTAAATTTTAAAACTGTTCACTTTGTGACACGATTTCAGAAAAAAAAGTACTGTACCTACCTAAAATCTGAAATATGATCTAAGCCAGAAATTTCCATCCTCACAGAGACCACTTTTTCAATTGGTCGAGCCATTTCGGAGTTACATTGTTTTACATTGTTTTAACCATTGTTATAATTAGGGAACTTTGCCACTCAGCAAATGCCAGATTCATTCTTCGCGCACGTGTTATGTCTTTGTTACACGGTTTACTGTTGAAGGGTATTTCGTAGATAACGCTCGTTTAACGCTCGTTAAACCCTTTAACGTAGATTCAAGCTTTCAGAGCTGAACTGAATTGTTTCAAAGTGGGCAGCAACAATCGACTGCATGCGTTAACCTTTGTAGCGCGACGCAGTAGCTGTAAAAAAGGTACACGGATTACAAACAAAAACGTCAAGTGTGTCGTAAGAAAAAAAGAATTACATGATTGAAGTTTCACTTTACTTGTTAAAATGTACATGGATAAAACTTAATGATCTTTAATTGAAATAAGCAAATGTACAATTGAGAAAATTGCATCTGTTTAAATGCTGTTGTGCTTTACTAATCACATATGTAACCATAAAGCACAACAGCACTTAAACAGATGCAATTTTCTCAATTGTAAATTTGCTTATTTCAATTGAAAATCATCAAGTTTTATCCGCGTGTACATTTTAACATGTAAAGTGAAACTTCAATCATATAACCCTTTTTTTTTTACGGCACACTTTACGTTTTTGTTTGTAATTAATTAGTTATGATTTTTTCTTTGCTGTTTGAAAATAGCCATGTGATACCCAGAAAAATCAAATAAATTTTCCCGCCAAGGTTTACGGCCCTTTGAAGTCGTGATATCAAACGCCAAGCTCATCCCAGCGACTAAGACTTCAAACGTTAAATGAAATAATTGAAAATTTGGGCAGTAAGCAATTTTCATATTTTTCATTTAACCGTCGAACTATTACTCGGTGGGATTACCTTGGCGAAAGAGCTTGGCGTTTGATATCACGACTTCAAACGGCCGAAAGCCTTGGCTGGAAATCCTCCACAAGTTTTTGTTTTGGGATAGATTGCAATTACTAATTAGTTTCAATCGACACCAACATGAATCAGATGATATTTAATGGTTTGTTTTCAATCTTTCAAGACAATAAACTAAAAACAACCAAGCCAAACACAAAAAATGTCAGGCGATGCAGCACTTACTCAATAGAGCGGCGTCATGTGACGTCATATTGGCTATAAGAGAGATAGCTGCAAGGGGCACTAGATTAAAATGGAGAGTTAAACAACGGCACTTCTAGTCAAGGCAGTGCTTTGATTTCATAGGCTTAAAAAGACGTTGTTTTCTCCGATCCCTTATGCTGCTAGGTTGTAATTGGAAAATAAAGATCCCAATTGCTTAAAAATGTCAGCAACTGCCAACAAATCGACAAAAATCGCCCATTGTAGGCGTGTGAAATCCACTCTTCACAGCATTGTCTTCAGTAAGACGCCTTTCTTTTCTCCCTCCAGTGACCCTTGCAGCTATCCCAGTTACTGGCTCCAGCATAGAGTTATACACAATAATACTACGTTGAGTCACTGCCCTATATTTTCCAGCAGAATAGCTTTCTAAAAGTTCGTCAGTGAGTTTACGTCTTGTGCCACGAGAAAGCGCACTCTGTAACTCAGAAATGAGCAAGTTGCAAATTAGCTCAAGCAGACGCAACTCCAGTCGGGCGTCTACGACTGCTATAAGACGAAGCTCAATGGCTTAATTTTTTAACATAATTTCGACAGCAAGTTCCGTATACACACAGTATCACCCAGCCTTTCAGCCTTGCACAACTTTAGGGGTTTGAAGAGAGTGCACCATGTGTAGACGGATGACATTGGGGAATACGAACTCGAATGGAGAAGCCAGACAGTTCTGTGAGAATTTCTGCTCCGTTATCTGTTTCTTTTTTCTCACTAACCTACAGTGAATTACCCGTACATTCTTTGCCTCTCTCTCTCTCTCTCCAATACAAAATTTACTAGATGGTGTTTGAGGTAATAAATAGAAATGGAAGACCTCGAAAAATCATAAGGAGGCAGTGGGCGTATTCCAAGGTTCCGCCAAATTTCACATAAAAACTGCAGCTTTTCATGTGTTTGAGAGAGTCGAAATCCAGAGATATCCTTATTTGCCATGCAATAATCTACATCAGTAAGGACGTATGATGTGCGTGTGTGTTTGTGTGTTTGTACCTCTACTCCTCCGGAACCAAAATACATACAAAGATGGGAGTAGGACCAAACGAAAGATAATTTAATTGCGCACATTATAGGCTTATTTTCATAGCTGTAACTTGATATTATCACCCTAAAAAACGCGAAAAACCCTGAAAAAATAACGTCAAAGGTTTTTTTTTAACCCTTTCATGTTTGTTCATGACGTCGTAGTTTGTTCATGAAAACCTCCTGGAGCAAAGAGAGTTGATCTGGAAAAGGATGCACGGACGACGTATTTTGGAACACACCACATATACATCTTAAAATTGGTTTTATACTAACTGACTTGATGCAGGGAAAAATCAAACAATATATTTAGTTTTAAAACGGTGTCAAACATACGTGTTTCTGAAGCACGGAGGTGCGTGGATTGAACGAGCAAAGCGAGCGATTTCCACGTAAAGTAAACCTTTTCAATGTGTCTCGCTTTGCCCTATCAATCTTTCATCTCTTACCTCTGTAGGAGATTACATCTGACATTCTGCAGATGTTTCTCAAGTGACGGATCATCAGAAAGTGAAATGATAGACGCCCATGAAAAATCTGTACTGAGCAGGACGTAAAGAACAAATTCTTAAATTAAGTAAAACAAGAAAACCCATATAAAGTGTATACTAACACAAATTACAAGTGATGTGTGGTTCTTGGTGGTTACATTGATTCAGTCACGTTTCTGAGGAAATGTTTGCGCTGATTAAGTGAGCGAAGCGAACGAAAATCAAGCGTTTGTCATCAGAATCAGCGCTGTTCTGATAAATTGCTTGATCTTTTTGCTTGACCTCTTGGACGTAAAAAAAATAATATTGACCTTCTCTTGAGATAACAGATAACGCATACCACACTCTTATAATTTGCTTGATCGTTTTTTATGTGGAAGGTCTGTCTGTATCATAAGTGCTGCAGCAAGAAATCTCCTCGAGCGCAGCGAGATGACGCGGAATGAGCGAGCGAAACGAGCGACTCCACTAGTAAGTAGTTTAAGTCTCTATGTCAGTTAGGAATCACGACCATAGATTCTAATTGGATTCAGCCATCGTGTAAGACGAATTACGAAAAAAATAATAGGCAAATAAATAGCTCTTGGCTCGTTTACGCAGCGAATCGCCTTTGCATTCTCCCAGCTAGAACTCAATCGCGATGGCAAAGGTGACATTGCCATGGTAACAACGCTAAATGTTTTAGCTAAATCCGACATCTTTTGAGTAAATACTTGAAGTCTTATAATCCGTGCCAATAATACAAAGAATTCCTCATGACGAAACAATTTTCCCAAACGCTTCCGAACTCACGTTATTTGCTGTTTTCGTTGCGAGGCGGCAGACATAAAACCGCCACCATGTTGGAATTTGAGGTGACTTCTCGCTTCTAGCTGCGAGAATGCAAAAACGAGTGGTTGCGTAAACGTGCCCTAAGGGCGCGTTTAGCAACGCCTCGCCTTTGCATTATCGCAGCTAGAAGCTAGAAATCATCAGCAATTCCAACATGGCGGCGGTTTTAGCTCTGCCGGAACCCAACGAAAGCATTCAATAATGTGAGTTTAGAAGCAACTGGCAAAATTGTTTTATCAGAAGGAATTCTTTATCTTACTGTCACGAATTATAAGACTGCAAGCATTTGCTCAAACAATGTCGGATTTAGCTAATCTAGGAAGCGTTGTTGCCATGGCAACGACGCCTTTGCCATCGCGATTAAATTTTAGCTGCGAGAAGCTAGAAATCACATCTGAAATTCCAACATGGTGGTGCTTTTAATTCTGTTGGATCGCAACGAAAACAGTCAATATTTTGAGTTCGGAAGCGGTATAAAAAAAATTGCTTCGTCCAGAAGGTGTTGTTTTGATATTGTAACGGATTTTACTCAAACGATATCTGTTTTAGCTAACCCAGATATTATCATTACCATGGCAATGCCACCTTCGGTCATCGCGATTAAATTCTAGCTGTGAGAATGCAAAACACTATTTGATAGTCAATCGTTATTAATTTAAATTATTTTCGAGTGTCGACTAAATTAATGCAGCAATACATTAAAACTTTAAGGTATTATAAATAACAACAAGGAAAAAGAATAAAGTGCAACAATAATTGTCTACAACATTGCTGTCATTTCTCGCTATATCCAAAATTTGGTACTCTCGCACAAAGAATAACTTCTAGCAGTGATTAGACGACGGTAGAATAAATAGCTACTCGCAGCTAGATTTCAAAATCCATCGTGGCGTCTGTCTGTCACTACAATGTATTTTTGAGAAAGTTGACTGGTGTGATCTTCTCGACGATGCTAACGTGGAAAATCAGTGGTCTATCTTTCACTACAATGAAGATTACTGCATCGAACAACTTGTCCCTGCGTTAATCCCGAGAGCTTAACAATCTCCTGCTTGGCTAAAAAAAAAAAGGCCTGAAAAAGAAAATTAAACTGCGAAATCGTCCCTGGAAAAAGTGGATGCAGGAACCAAGTGAAGAAAACAGATCCAATTTCAACAATCTCAGAAATAACATTGTTAATGACATCAGAAATGCCAAGAAAACATATGAAGAATACATTGCTGACAAGTGCTGTAAAGACCCAAAAGTCTTTTATAAATATGCCAAAAGCAAAAAAAAAAAAGGATACCATCACATGCCTTAGACTGGAAAACGAAATCACCGCTGACCCACAAGAAATAGCTAATGTCTTTAGTAAAGTCTTTGAACAGGTAAATGATACCCCTGATGTTGATTATAAATCCTTCCATGCCCCGTGCAATAATGCTGATAAGGTCCTGATCCGTGAAATGGATATTTGCAATATACTTGTTAGCTTTGATCCTGGTAAATCTCAAGGTCCTGACGGCATTCACCCTGCTATCCTGAAAAATTGTGCTGCTACTCTCTCTAAGCCACTTAAAATTATTTTCCAATCTGTGATCGATTCTGGTAATTCTTCTTCTGCATGGAACTGTGTTGACATCGTCCCTGTCCATAAGAAAGGTTCTCACCTCGATGCAGATAATTACAGGCCTATCAGTCTAATTTCCGGTTGGTTCAAAAGTTTTTGAAAAAATTATTTTAATGCATTTACAGAGTGAACAATTGCACCAAAACAAAAATCCACACCAACACGGATTCACCAACGGAAAATCCTGCAATACTAACCTGCTAACTGGAATCACTGCATGGAAAAGAAACGTGGACAGAAAAATTCCAACTGATGTCATCTATACTGACATCAAGAATGCTTTTGGTTCCGTTCCTCATTACCAACTGTTATCCGAACTTAAATCTTGTAACCTTAACCATTAAATTTAAAACTG
Organism: Lithobius niger; assembly: GCA_023313725.1. NCBI lineage: Eukaryota > Metazoa > Arthropoda > Chilopoda > Lithobiomorpha > Lithobiidae > Lithobius > Lithobius niger. The sequence continues at coordinate 7,057 of JAHWFP010105240.1, read as the reverse complement.
GATTTGTGACTATGCTTCCAATCGCTACCAAAGGGCCACTTTCAGAGGTAAATACTCTAACTGGTTCGAACAGAAAAGTAAGGGAATCATTCAAGGTGGAAACCTTAGTACATGGCTTTTCAGTAAATTTGTAGAGGATTTGCCAGAAGGTCTGATTAGTAGCATTCTCATGTATGCAGATGACGTAAAGCTCTACCACAAATCAGATACTGTTGAACACTGTGAAACTCAACAACAAGATATTCACAAGTTAGAATCCTGGGCACTTGACAATGGCATGTGCTTCCACCCTTCCAAATGTTTCGTTCTACGTATTGGAAAAAAACGTGCGGCAGACTTCACTTATTCTGTTGCCAACCAACCAATTTCTCAAGTTGACTCTGTAAAAGACCTTGGTATTATTATCGATAATGAACTGAAATTTCACTTACAAACTGAGCAAGTGTGTAAGGACACCCGCAAAATGTGTTTCGCTTTACGTTCTGCTCACCAACTGAAATGCTGACATCGCACGGAAATTACATTTAACCTTCATCTGTCCGAAAACTGAATATTGTATACAGGCATGGTCTTCATACTACGAAACTGACAAGCATAAAATCGAGAAAGTTCAGAGAATGGTTACTCGTCAGTGCAAACAGTCAAAGCAACTTCCTTATGAAGATCGACTTAAACATTTGGAGCTCCATACTATGCAGGAACGGAGAATAAGAGGTGATCTTATTTTAACATACCAAATCTTAAATAAATCGATTGACTTGCCCAGTGAAACCTTTTTTCAACTCTCCAATGTTGGTTGTACTCGTGGTCATACAAAGAAGCTCAAGAAACCAGCATTCACAACTGACATTGGCAAATCATGTTTTACTGTGAGTTCCATCAGTAGGTGGAATGCTTTGCCTGAGTCTGTGGTGAATTCCACAACGCTCATCAGTTGGAAGAGTCGCTACGACAAACGTTAATCCCTATACACTGATGTTACAAGCATGTGCTTTTTTCAGTTTCGCTCCCTTATTGTTATTGTTGTTATTGTTATTTCGGGGTTATCGAGTCGAAAACAAACCATCGAATGCAAGCATTCAGAAACAGTGCCCATTTTTGTACTGCAGTAAACATTATTTCCCTGTGGTCATAAGTCGACGCTGTCATGCCGCATGCATCGTACTTCGTTTCGCGAGGCACGTGGAGAGGTTCTGCATCCAGGTCGTCGCCGTGGTTACTACGTGTAAACAACTCGAAAGCTGTATGCTCTGGTAAAGTCGAGAAGCAGCCGTCAGTATGACTCCATTAAAAGCTAGTGGGCGAGAAAATTTACGTTAGGCTACGAGTCGTTGTGTAATCGCGCCCCAAAAGTAACGATACAGTTAATCTCAAACAAAATTTACTCAACAACGTATAGGTTCAAGTTAATTTTTTTTTTAACTTGATAGAGAGCGAATTGCATCTGGTTTTAAACGGGTCAGACAGGCAAGTCAAAGTAATCACGCTTGAATCGGAACACCATCCATTATTGACCACCATCTTAAGGCATAACTTACCGATCGTATAGATGCGACGAGGGTCTTGAGAAGCGTTTCCGACTCGATATTTTTAGTTGCATGATCCATCTGTACGAGAGCAGACATAACATTTTTACGGCCATGTTTTATTACCTGAGAAATATCAGCATTATAGAGCCCAAGGGAGGAAACGAAAGATGCTCTAAAAGCCGAACTGTGTGTCGACTGCTACATGGAAATCTTCCCGTTTACTGTGGTTGAGGAATACCAGATTATCTGCGCAAAGGGGGATTCGCTAAACATTGCCGTGAGAAAGAAGCCGTGTGTTCCGTTTTACCAAAGCGCTGCAGCCAGGATGCAGCAACCAGCCAAGTAGGACGTATTTCGCTTTAACGCGCTCTTTTGTCGCCGACTAGATGTGTGCCGCTGAAAATATCGTCGCTTTCTCCTTACTTTCTCTTCTTAGTTCAACATGGCGGCCCCCACTGCAGTTGAAGAGCTGGCACTTTCGATGGCAGTTCTTTAACCATGCGCAATGGCTGTTTGCGTGACGTCACCATGAGTAAGCCAATAACGAACGAGAACAACGGCTGTTTGGCCGTCTGATTGGACTAGCCCAGTCACGTGATATGCACGTCACAGCAAACAGCCATGGCGCGTGGTATAGCGAGTAACAGTTGACCTTGAAAGAAGAGGTGAATTTCCGTGATCAAATAGACTAACCAAAGTAAAAGTAAACAAAAACGAATAAATTAGAACAAGTACTTAATTTACTGGCCACGCCTTCATCTGTACTCCGCAAACGAGTGTGTTTGAAAGTCGTCTAAGGGACCTGCAGTTTACGATAATATCGGCCAGCCATTCGTAATTTAAATTTTCCACGGGCCTGCATGTTGACCAAACCTACTAAGTGAAAACGGAGCTATTAATCTGAGTCATCTTTCCGGTTAAGGCAACGATACCGCGATATCGCAATTTGTGAAAACGTGTAAAAAAGAGTGGTGATCGCGCCAAGACAGTCCGCCATTTTGCCGTGTCTTGGTCGTCCCAAATTGCACGTAAAGCGCCTTACAGCCAAGGTGACGTCACGGTTCAGCTGAAGAAATCGACTAGCTTCAGCGCTTTATGAGATGGAACGCACGAAAGTCCATGCTAATATTGTTGTAAACCTGTGTGGTGCAGCAGATTTCGAAGGGACTGTCTACAGAGCTAACGGATTCATTTATGTTTGGGCTTCTGAGCCAACGGAACAATGAGAAGGGGAAAAGACATATTGAAACGGAATCAAGTTCCAAAACACCGATAAAAGAATTTTGCACAAATCATAGGAATACATACAATAATTAGTATATAACTCTTTGAGTCATGACCAGTAGAACAATGACAATAACGTCATGTTATTATACTATATAAGTCTATATGCTGGAACCAGTAGTTGGACTACCTACAAGGGGCACTGGAAGGGAAAAAGAAGGGCGTCTTACCGAAGTCCCATTCAATTATTGTGCCCTTTAGAAATTAGCGATTGGCATGTTGGGGCCGGGAGTGTCAATGATTGAACATTGAAATCAAATAATTGTTTAACTACAACAATCAAAACGTTGTTTGAAATAACGTTTTAACAGCTAATTATTATTGTTGTGTTTGGGGACTTTTGGTTGTCATGGAAATTTTTTGGTTTTTCCTTTGGACAAGAAACAAATTTGTTTGGCCCAATTCACGAAATAAAATGAAGCAGTTAAGGACGGGAAAGTCGATCGAAGAAATAACGACCGACTTTTCGTTTCTTAACTGCTTCATTTTATTTCGTGAATTGGGCCGAACAAAATTGTTTCTTGTCCAAAGGAAAAACCAAAAAATTTCCATAACAACCAAAAGTCCCCAAACACAACAATAATAAGCTGTTAAAACATTATTTCAAACAACGTTTTGATTGTAGTAGTTAAACAATTATTTGACTTCAATGTTATCATTGGCACTCCCGGCCCCGACATGCCAATCGCTAATTTCTAAAAGGCACAAGAATTGAATGAGTCTTCTTATCGTGGTTTTATTTTCTTTCAAAATTAATGAACACGATCTTATGCAATTATCCCGACCTACCACTACATCAGCTTTTCGACCGATTGGCCACAAATCACGAACAACTTTTGGTTCCTTCACCAGCACGACATCACCTACATTAATTAAAGGCACTTTATTTAAGGCATTACGTTGACTATGAGCACTACGAAGTTGCAATAAATATTCGTTAGTCCAACGTTTCCAGAATCGCTGACAATATCCCCAACTTTGGGTCATCCCTTTCTTGCTTCCACAAACGGCACCAGAAGGCAGCACCTGTCTGGTTCTCGTAAGAGCCGAAACTTGAAATAAAAAATGGCGGCGACGTTTCCATGGTAACCATTGTAATACGCGACAATACCTGAGGAAACAGAACGAAATACTCGTGCGTGGGCATCATCCGAAGTTGAAGAACCTATTCTGTGTTCAATTCAAACTGTATACAGTTCGTTACACTAAGCATAAATCACGGAAGAAGCTTCAGCCAGAACGGGCGATGGACACGCTTGTCGGGCGTCCTCGGAACACAAAACCATGTGTTAAACTCAGCTCCACTCGTAACGAAATTGTTTTGAAATTTTAAAATTGAATGTTGGATTAAAAAAAAGTAAAACGATCAGCCAGTTCTGATCGTTCTTAAAATTATTTTAATGTCCTAATCTGAATTATGGTATATTTTAAATGATTAATTTTGTAGTCTTATCGTGATCAATTTGTTTTAGTGACGCTAAATAGTTTTAATCCCCATGATGCTTTGCGCTTCCGTTACTTAACGACAGCGCCCTCTGGCGGTAAATCGCTGAAAACAGGTACTTCTTTCGGCCAAATGTTTACCGTCGAGAGAGAAAGAGTGGCACTACCGATACATTCTTCTACCCGTCTGAAGTCTATGCTGTTAGAGCGGTTTTCTTAGGCCTAAAACGTGCGATTTTTATCGATATGTTGGCAGTTGCTAAAATTTTTAGCAAGTGAAATCTTTTCCTTTCCGATTACAACCTCGCAGCGTATGGCCATAATTTAGAAAGTTAACTAGATGTACCGTCTCACTTCTTCCCGTCCTACGCGGGCCCCTAGTGGTAGTTGCGGCTACTAATACCTCTGCTAATGCTTT
>JAHWFP010105233.1:0-19654 GCA_023313725.1 Lithobius niger | reverse complement strand
ATAAGTAACAAAAATATCAGTGGTTACAGTATTAAAAGCTAGATTTCTCATTATATTGGTCGTCAGTAGTATGTGTCGCATGACAGTATGCGGCTATCAGTTAAGAATTGTAGTGATTAGTTGAACTCATTGGACTGATCGGTAAGATCACCTGTAAGACCAGCAAAAGTAACACAAAACAGTTTTAGTCACCTTAAAAAAGTGGATAATGAGTTGACCATCATTATTAGGCGTAAAATTGGCGTAAATACGAACTGTGAAGAAAGACCAACGACAGTTTAGCGTAGAGATTGGGAGATTCAGTTTAGGACTACTTCTAGTCCTATTAACAAGTTGAAAATTGAAAAAAGGAAAAGTTATAATAAATGCAGCCATGCAAGATCTAAAAGAAAATGCAAAGCCAGCCTTCAGCCTGTGCAACTCTAACCCTGATATTCGAGGCATTTACAGTACGAAAGCTTGTACAAACATTTTAAGGGTTTCGTGAAGCGTCATTGAACAGATTCGATATGTTCGATACGTTTCAAAAAGAGCTGGCATAGAAATAGAAAGCGACGCTGCACGGGGCATCCACCCACCCGAAGACCCAAGCAGCAGATGTTAAGTGGAAGAAGTACCACCATTATTACAGTTGTTTTTTGCCGCACGGGGGATGAAACTGGCGTACCCGGAGGAAACCCTCGTGCACCGGGCAGGAAACAACCGGAAAAAACCGTACATATTACACTTCCCATCACCAGGATCGCACGTGGGTCAGTACGAAGCCAGAGATGTACAGCTGGGACCAGGACGCCTATCTAATCTGACGACCCCAGTGCTCGCAGCTACCCATGCACCATATTATTGAAAGATGCGTCTGAATAAAACTTTGAAGGCCCTAATAAGTGGTAGAACACCACCTGACACAAAGCAATGCTTAATCGTGGCAAGACTATGGTTAAAGGGTTTAACGAGCGTTAACCACTCCTGGTCATCTGCCCGAAGCCCTAAGGCCCTATGTCTGCAACAGCCAGATTCCCAGGCGGTCACCAAGACTATGAGGTGCTGGTTAACAATGAAACTGCAGTTGGTAGAGAATTGTAATTCGCAAGAGATCTAAGCTGCACGGTTCTTAAAATTTGTCGGCAACACGGAGAGGTAACCCAGAAAGACTGTAATAGAAGGCCTCATTTTTAGAACCATTATGGAAGCCATTGCATTTGCCAGTTAAAAATGGTAGTTGCCATGCTCAGACCAATCGCAGACACACGTAGTAGCAGTTTGAAGATTCATGTGATCATCGTTAAAACTTCAATTAATTTGTGGTATAAAAGATCAGTTATTAAAAAAAAGAACCTCCTGATGGGTGTTGGAGAACCACAAGTACATCTACATACAAATTTGATTTAACTTTCGGGAATTAATTTTTGCCTTAATCACAATAAAATTCACTAAAAAAAAGATTAGAAACACACGATTATATGTAGTGAACGACTCTCTGTCCGCCATCTTGGAATCTTGGGGTCTCTTTGTGTATTCCAAGATAGCAGACTGTGTGTCGTTCACCACACACAATCGTGTGTTTTTAATCGTTTTTTTTATTTAATTTTATTGTGACCAACGGAAAAATTAATTCCCGGAAATTAAATCAAATTTGCATGTAGATGTACTTATGGTTCTCCATAACTCAGATGGTTTTTTTTTTTATCACTGATCATCATTAGTAATCAAAGATACCGAAAAATTAACATCATCAACAATTTTTTTAAGAAGCAAAGTCATTCAAAATAAAAATAAAGTTGTTCCGCTTTTTAAGTCTTGCGAGTCCAAATCTTAAGAGAGCAGTGAATACTTGCAGGTCATGCAAGATGGAGAAATTTTTTCTCTATTTTGAATCATGCAAATTTCCACCACCTACCAAAAAAAGTATTGCCGTGGCATTCAGTAAGGTGTTCACTGCCCCTGTGTGCTCATACTTAATTTCGTCTTTACCCTCACTGTTGTTGTTAAACGCGACCACGTAAATGATGTCGTTGTCGGGTTCCTTATTGATGAGAGACGAAACATGCCTCATGCGTTAGTCTCAGATTCCAACCAAACCCCAACTCTCCCCTGCGTCGCCATGCATTGAATACCTTGCTCGTGCTAAACAAATCAAACACGTCTACTGGCTGAGCCACAACTCAACAGTCAGTTTACGAACGGTTTGTTGAGTTTGTCTAAAGAATGCAATGTTTTGTTGTCCCAAACTTTCTCAACAGTAAGGAGTCGTGCTGGATTGGGTGGGTTGTTTTGGAAGATAACGGAGAGGGCTGCAGTTGTTCAAATTGTTGTACACACCCACACTTCTATACTCCACACCAATCCATTTCCACTCATTTTGCTTTTTATGCTTATGCTTGTTTTTATGCTTGTTTGTCCTAATAATTTTATTTGTACTCGTAAGCTGTGCTTATTTTTATTTTCACTACTCTTATTTTCAAAACGCTGAACCATTTGGTTTTTATTTTCAGTGTTGTCTCAAATCCGTTGGATCCCTTTTATTGGGTTTCTCAGAGGTAAGTTACAGTATTGAAAAAAAAACAGAAAAATGGAGAAGCATCTGAGTTAATACTTCTAAACGGTATTGCAATAAAAAGTGCTTGTCATAGCTGAATAGATAACCAATAAGTTTGTAGCGGCTATGACGTTGTCAATAGTAAATGAAGGTTGTATCAATGACTTGATGGTCTGATACACAGTAACGGCGTCGGTAACTACAACGAAAGTAAACCATAGGAATAAATTGGAAATCGGTCGCAAATTATTAAAAGCTGCCCCAACTGGAAAACATATTAACGCTGAAAAATATCAATGCTATAAAGATAAAAATAAAATTATCATATGAAATTTTGCATATAAAATTTGCGTGTGAAAATTTGCGTAATCATGAAATTTGCAATCGAAATGTGACGTCATTTCGGCTCAACAGACAATTTACAAACAGTCTGTTTAATTTCTCCAAAGATTGCAATACATGTATTTATAGCTGCAGGCACATGACAACTGACATTAAAATATAAATGCAGTTTTATGCTGCCCACAATTGTATTTTTTCAAGGATATTCAGTTCGAAGGCGCAGCCAATGAGACATTTGCAGTGATCTTGAGAGTAACATTCATCGTCATCCACTTTCTATTTGCGGAATGGAACAAATCACAGCGGAATAGCAAAGAATTAGTATTAAAAACCGTTTAAGCACAAAAAGTACGGATGTACGCCTTAAAAAATTTAAAAGCTGTAAAAGAACAGATACAAAAATTAGACATATAGCCATCAGCGCGTACTGTGTAAAAGAATTTCTAGCGTCCCAAAAACTAGCTGAAGCTTCTTGTACGCATATTAGTGCGACGATGACGGTTTGCATGGTTTTTTTCTTGTATTGTTCCTTTTAGCTTTAAGTTTTGTAAGGCTTACATCCGTATTTTATAAGCTTGAGGGTTTTTTAAATACAAGAATAACAACAAAAAGAATATATAAGTGTTATAAGAGCCTTCATAATACTCAAATTTAAGCTATATAAATCGAAAATCGGTTATTTGGTTTGATGTCTAGGTGGGAATTAAATTTCCCCAACAAGAAGAAGAACTAAAAGAAAATCGTAGTCACACTAAAATAGCGTTCAAAAGTCCTTAGAATTTATTCATAACTACGTTTAAAGCTACAAATCTTGAAATTCAGGCACTGACATTAGAAAATGGAGAGTTATGCAACGACCAAACTTTGCGCCTTCAAGTTCAGGGCCTCAATATTGAAAATGGGCAACTCCGAAATAAAAATAACGTGTTACGAAAAGCCACTACTGATCTTTAGTCTATTACGAAACATCGGTTGTACATAATTAAAGTGTTGGAGAAGTAACTAAAAGAAACGATAATGATAACGATCTATACAACCAGTAGTACAACGAAGCAATGGAAGCAAGCGATGCCAAACAAAGTAACGGTCCCCAAGTTGAAGGCAAAGAAAGTAACAGTGGTAAGGCTGTTTACTTTGTCAATTCAATCCGTTTAAATTAGGACCCGTCATTTTTGACGGATTTTCAGCTAGAATACAAATATTTCGCTTAGGCAAAGTTTTAGAGATTGGATGGACAAAGGCAGTCATTAAACGATTAAACTTAAAATTTTGTGCATTAGCAATTAAAACGAGCGAGCGTGTTAATTCTTTTAACAGCGAAAAGTTGAAATTGGTACATTGTTGCCTCTACTGACATTTGGCTGCGCGCTGTAGTGATTGCTTCACTGTGATTGACTTCCATACTGACTTGCATACCGAATGCTGGCTTTCTCAACCAAAGATATGCGACCTTTATGGGCTGCGCTAATATCTCGGCGAAAAAGTCCCGTTACCATTGGCCCGTTGCAAATAAAAATAGCAGGGTTTTCGCAATAGAGAGGGGAGGGGAAGAAGATAATGGGAAAGAAGGAGAAAAGGGGAGGGCAGGGAAGAAGAGGACGGCAAAAGGGCTCGGTCCTCCAGCAAACAAAACAAAAAGCAAGTGCAACAACCAACTGGGCATTGTGACTATAGGTTCTACTAGATCTACTATTTCTAGTTCTTTCATTTACCTGAAATATCTCCAAGAAAAAAATAACAGATATTTCTATTAAAAAAAACACTAAAGTGTTTTATTACGGGTCTAAGCCAAAAACACTCAATGCTCTAAACGAACCGAAAAAAGAACAAGAAATGCAAATCATGACTATCGGAATATTACGTTTAAAATCAGCTGAAGCTTGTTTTTTTTTTGGGGGGGGGGGGGGGATGTTGGAAATAAATCACGTATTACTGCAATACTGATGGCTTACACGTCATTTTGTTGTAAGCCATCAGTATTACAATTGTTAATCTAGACACACGTTAGTGTGTCGCGCCAAGTTAGGCAACAATCATCACAACTAACATCACATCAATTCAATTGTCGAAGTTGTAAACCGACGCCATAACTTCGGTGTCTAATATCCTGAAGCAGAGTTGAGCACATATCAGGTACTTGGATAAAAATAATAATGCGGTACAAACGCTTAAATTGTGTTGAAATCAAGAGCAATGACCCACCTGACAAAAATTAACTCGTGTAAGAAAGCCAGCTGAGCTGCTTTCAATGCAAAATCTGACTCTCAATTACGTTGAAAATGTGTAACTAGCTAGCTAGCTAGCTAGCTAATTCCACTCCGCTCATCCCCATGTTAATTTCCATAGGGTAATTTTTTATCTATACCGAGATAACAGGAAGGCTTCCAGCTACGAAATTGAATGAATGGCTGCAGTACGATACGAACTGCGTACCCTTTATGGTTTGGAGCCTAGGGGTGTAACGGGGATGGCGTGGGATGGCGCGTAAATACGAAAATATTGTTATAACCATTGTTAGTATTGTCGGCGTCGTCTCTCATTGGACGGACAAATTCGGACAATGACAACGTGTATACTGATCGTGCGTTTTTATAGACACATACTAGTGTATCACGATAAATTTAAACAACGTTGCCAAAGAAGTTGTTTTCACCTACAATTCACGAAAAATAAACCAACTGTAAAATCATAGTAAAATAAACAAAGCCAAAAACTGGTGAAGAGGCCACCAAGTTGAGAGTGGTTCGGCCCTTCAAAGGCGTGATATCAACATACCAAACACTAACGAAATAAAACAAATTATAACAAAATTAAAACCAAACCAAAAACGTATAAAGAGGTGACTAAGTTGAGAATGGTTTGGCCACTAGGCAAAAGGTAGTAGCAAAGTGTTGAAAACTAATTTCTTCTTGACGTGCCACTTTATTACACACCTGCACGGGTGGAGTTGAGTCTAATACACAATTTTTAAAAAAAAGCACTTATCAAAAACTAAAACTGGTAAAAGGGGCCGCTAAGTTCCGAATGGTTCGGCCCTTCAAAGGAGTGATATCAACACACCAAAACATTCGCCAACTTAATCGCACTGAATAATACTTTGGACGTTAAATGAAAACTTGAACATTGCTACCGAAAGTAGCAATATTCTAATTTTTATTTAACCTTCGAACTATTAAGCGGTGCGATTAACTTGGCAAATGTTTTGATGTGTTGATATCACTCCTTTGCAGGGCCGAACCATTCGGAACTTGGCGGTCCCTTTTTAGCAGTTTTAGTTTTTGATATGATAAATGTTAGCCATAGTATAGATTCATTGTGGCAGTCTGGGTTTATGAAATTTCATTTCAAAATGCGGTAAAATGCGGTCACAAACACAATTTGGCTGACATCCAGATAATGATTCCGCAAAACAATTTAGAAATTCTTTTAATTTTCGATCAATTATTAGATTCTTTGAAAGGACTATTTTTCTGAAATACAGCTTAAAAGTAAATGAATACTCCAATTAGTTAACAACCTCGACAGTCTAAAAATGTCGTGTTACTTACTTTGAAAGTTTACGTTTTTTTATGAAGTTTTATTTTCCTTTTAAACTGTACATTTTCTATTGTACAATGACCTTCGACAGTGTGATCCCTTCTCATCCGCCACTAAAAAACAAGCTTCTAACACTTACCCAGGATGGTGGGTCGTTACAGAAATAAACGGACAAGCGTATAATTAAAACAAAAAAGAGGTGGGGGATACATTTATTTTACAGTTTGACGTTGTTACAATTGGGCACAATAAATGGCACTGGATTACACATTAACAGAAAAGCCAAATTTATTTTTGTTTTATTATTTTACAGCTCTACTTTTTTCTCATCGTCATGACCTACAGACGAGATCTATTGGAAGCGGCAGAAGACACGCCCCGAACTGGGGAATTAAGACCAAAACCGGAAAATGTTTGAAAACGATGTCTCCGAACAATTTTTGCTGCATCCTGTAGGGATATAACGAAACTAAAGCATAGTGTAACTGTTGGTAATAAACTAACCGCTCTGAAAACCTTGTTCGTAATACCATAGTTGTAACATTGTCACCTGCTAAACATACCAGTGAGTAGCACAGAAATATTTATCCTTAGCATTGCTGTCAAAGTTTTGGTTATTATACGAGTCATGATTCAGCGAATTCATTGGTTGCAAATTCGCAAGCAGACGACGATGTAGGAATTCACAGCGACCAACAAAACTTTTGTCAGAGTGTCTAAAGGTGGCAACTAACCACTGAAAATTAGCAAGACTGACAGAGAGAAAATGAGCAGCAATTTAGAACATAATTCGTCGAATTATGACTCGTATAACTGTGAGTAGCAATCATGAACAAAGTTTAATGCGTCTTCATGAATTGGGGAATTGAACCAACAGATAATTGGCTTGGTCCTTCAAAGTACAGTACTATTAGGCTAAGTATATCTTCTACCAATCTGGCTGCTAACTAGCTGCGTCAGTAAAGAAACTTGACACAAGGGAGTACCTGAACACCGGACTTCCAGTCCCAAACCAACGCAAACTAGGCTACTACAAATTTAAGAAAGAAATTAGCTGTAAATATTAGCTTAATGGACTAAGGAGTGCAAGGGAGCCAACGGAGGTAGGACAGCACTATATCAAAGAATATGTCCCTCTATTGCACAAACTCGGAATTAATTTCCACGTTCGCTCCAACCAATCAACCTCCAACAACAACCCGCCCCTCGCCCCACCCTCATCCTGAAATATAGTTGTCAGAGTGAGCGAGCGGAGTGTAGCCTACAACGGACACCAAATTGCAAAATGTTGGTTGGTTGGTCCGTTGGTTGATTGCACTTTTGTAGTCTGAGTGAAGGCCAAACGAAAGGTTAGTTTGGAATGAAATTTGGTACATTGCTTGATTCCCCCCAAAAGTATTGCTGAGCCAAAATTTGTGGTCAATCAAACAATTATTACGGAAGAAATAATAAATTTTCGAATTTATTTATAACACTCACCATTTTAAAATTTGAATTCTGAATAGTTAAGGAATTCCGACGAAACGTATACCATGCTGGTGGTAGTGAAGTGAGCTTTAAAAAACAGGGCAAATTAAATTTTGGTTGCTTCTTTCTAGCTGATTACCTTTTTTCGACGTAGCTCAATGAAATAAAATTTGATTATCTCATTTTAACCACTACTGGATCATCGTAAGCATAAAAAACAAAGGGATTCCGTTAACGATACGCCTTAGTATCATTAAAAAAAAAGAATGCCTGTGGGATTACCTTCAGCTTGGCGAAGAAACTGGCATTTACACTAGCGATGGGAATCCCGAATATAAAACCTAAATCGTCGTATCACGGCGAAGCAATACATATAAAACGAAACTGAACAGCAGAACGACGTGTTTACAGCACAGCACGAAACAACATGCCTGCGTCTAATAGTTTAAAGATTCCTCGTTGCCATGGTAACGTATAGCTTCGATACATTTGCGCATTAATGAATAGGCCTAATCTCAAATGCAGCTGCTTTATACGAAATAGAAATAACTAAAAATTAGGCCTAAATGTTAAAGTAGGCCTACGAGCTGACAATTTTTGGCCTATAATATTGTGATCGTTACTGAAAGATTATAATATGTTTTTAAGATCACTGTCGCTTTGCGTGATAGAGGTGTGCGCCTCAATATTTTCTTTGATGGTATTGTCAAATATTAGTAGCGGCAGCATTGCCAACCTGCTGACACTTTTGATTGTTAAAAGCTATCGCACTGGATGTTGTTTGGCTTACAGTTTAATGCTTTATTATTAACATTTTGTAGTCTAGGGAAGGCACTTTGCGCTGCAGCAATTATTCTTGCAAACAGTGTCAGAATTATTAGCAGCGGCATCCCAACCAGCCGTGACAAACGTGCCGTTTTATTTTTAGTCGGTGGCGATGGCTTACATGTTTAGTGTCAGTTGTGGAAGGAAGCTGAAAATAACTAAACAGACACTAAATGATGGAGCAAACAAAAGCCTATTATAATTAATATGATACGTAGCTTTGGCCTACTTGAAGAAAAAAGGTAAAATAAGACAAAGGCCTGCAAATAACAGCAGTACGTCACAACAAAAGGCAAAGAGTCCAAACTTAGCCGAGTGAGAATTTCTCCCAGATTTTTAAGGAGCATTAACAAATATGGCACAGGTCTGTTTGCTCCGCCTACAAAAGGCCCAAAGCCTGTTTCATAGTATGCAAAAATGAAGCACCAGACACCTATCTTCACTTCTCTTCTGCATTCGCTGGAGTGAGCTCGGATGGTTGCCTATTGCTTGCCTTTTTTGGTCAGGTCTAGCTTAGGACCTTTTTATTTGTATTTTTTTATTTTTATTTTAATGACGTCAACCAATGCTGAGGCTGTTATGATTTGTTTATTTATGTGTGTTTGACGAATCTGTTGTGGATTTTATTTGCCTGATGACAAAGTGAAGTTATCCTCAAAACGAAGTGGTTTTTTTTTAAGTGTTTGTGCACATGTTGGCTTCTTACTTAGCACAATGAAGCCAACACTGTTTACTAATACTATACATTTTATAAATAAAGAATGCCTCTCTTCAATTTCCATGTTGTCTGCCACTTAAGAATTGAGTTAGGTTGGACAGTGGTGATGTTAATAAACAAAAACGGAACGTTAAGTGTTAAGAGTAAAGGTCTAAATGTCAAAACCTAGAAAAAACACGGACCAGCTTTGATAGTAACGGTCTGGTGATTATTAGACCCTTAATAGCCGGTAGTTAGCTTAATGACTTAGTAATCTATTTTTGTAAATCCAACTTTGTGAATATAGTTGTAGCCTATTCGGACAGAACGTCTATATGAACGGCTACAGCAGAGTTTTCTGTGTGCTTCTAAACCTTTTAAAGAACTTTTAAGAACACAATTTTCTTTCCAAACAGATGTTTGCAATTTGACTCTTTATGCTTTAGATTTTTATTATTATCTTTATACGAATTTTGTACATTTAAGGGAACTGATGACACACAATAATGATCTCACCTGCAATCCGCTGTCATTTTACTAAACCGGCAAAAAAACTATTTTCAACATAAAACAAAGCAGGAAACGCACACCCCACCAACAATCGACTTGCTTAATGATTTAGTGAGCCAGTTTTGTAAATCCAACTATGTAAATGTAATTTTTGCCAATTCGGAAAGGACGTGTGTGTGTGTGTATGGTTGTAGCATGTTTTTGTGCGTTGCATTAAAGAAATTTATTTAAAGTGTTTAACTTTTGATGTTAAGAATTTTTCACGATACTTAAAAAACGATTGTTGTATAGATTTGAGGCAATTGATGACAACCAATAATTCTTTGTACTGCAAATACGTTGTTATGTTTCCAAACCAAATTAAAAAAAAAACCTTTTAACCTAAAGCAAAGCAGGAAACGTACACCTTACTACCAATGGATCCTCATTCATCAGACTGGGCTTTATAGGAGGATCTTTTACAGTTATTCGTCAAAATGTATTTATTGCTTTGCTATTCTTAAGGATGAAAGCTGGCCACCGGGTTGTAAGGGTTTAATGTTAACCATCCTCTAATTGAAAAAATTTTACACATATACCCTTTATGTCAAAGCTTGTACTTGTTACTTCTAGGTTTTGACATATGGACCCTTACTCTTACCATTTAACGAACCGTTTTTGTATATTAATACGTGTTACCAAGAATTTATAGGGTTGGATACGAGAATTTGTAACTCTAAAAAGTCACTATTGAAACGTGTTACATTGATTCCTATTAGTTTCATTCGAATTTTCAGAGGGCATCTCTTGTTCCATCTCGTAATTCATATTCATTTTTCAGCCCAAATCCAAAGTAAAGTAAATTACAACTAAGTTAAACTAAATAATAATTAAAGCTAGTTTCGTTTAGTTTAGTTTAATTCTAGTCTGAATACTGAGTAGAAATTCCCACATAAAACTGATGGCACCCTCTATAAATTGGATTGAATTTAAGACGTTTCAGTGTGGGGTCTCAGTCACAAATTCTCCTTCCCAACCCTATAAATTATTGGTGTTACTTTGAGAATTGCAGCTAAACAGTAAAACAGTACTGTAATGCCTGTAACGAGAAGAAAGCAAAATTCACGCAACTTGGAGATGGAGTGTATCTTTCTTTTGTATTGTTGATTCCACGGTTAAAATTTTTGTTTGTTTGAAGGAAGTCAGACATTAATAAGCAAAATTTAAATTTGATTGCCTGATTTTAAGGGGCGGGCATTACAGATTAATAATGATGATGGCCCGTTCATCTTTTCAATGGGTAAGAACCATATCGCTTACATCCTAAATTTGAAGGAAATCGACAATAATGAACATAATTTCAAAATGGCCGCCTGATTTCAATACAGCGGCCATTAGAAATTACTATAGACGATGGCACATTCATTGTTTCAAATGGTATCACAAAATAGATTCTGAGTTCTTTATTTGAAAGAAATCGGACGATAAGCATAATTTCACAATGGCCACCCAACTTCAAGATGACAGCCATTAGCATGTACTAGTGACGATCGTGCAGTTTCTGTTTCGCTTGGTATCAACAAATTTGTCTCTGTTCTAAATTTGAAGGCAATTGAACGCTAATGAACATAATTTCAAAATGGGCACAGGATGATTTCAAGACTGCGCGGCCAATAGCGATTACTATTGACGATGGCACATTCATTATTTCAATAGATATCACAAAATATCGTCCTATGTTCTTAAAATGAAGGAAATCGCATAATGGTAACCATGATTTCCAAATGGCCGCTTGATTGGAACATGGCGCATTAGATATTACTGGTAACGATGCACATTCACTGTTTCATTTGTAGCAACTATTTCGTTTCTGTTCTAAATTTAAAAGAAATCTGATGATAATAAGCATAATTTCAAAATGGCCACCCGATTTCAAGATGGTGGGCAATAGAGATTAGGAGTGACGATGGCACATTCATTGTTTCACTAGGTATCAACTATTTCGTCGCCATTCTAAATTTAAAGGAAATCGTACGATAATAAGCACAATTAAAAAATGGCCGCCCGATTTCAAGATAGCAGCCATTACAGATTACTAGTGCCAATGGCCTGCACGTTGTTTCAATTGGTATTGCAAAATAGCTTCTACGTACTTAATTTGAAGGATATCGGACGACAATAAGCACAATGTCAAAATGGCCGCCTGATTTCAAGATGGCGGCCATTAGCAATAACTAGTGACGAACTGACGATGGCATATTCACTGATTCACTTGATATTAACTATTTCGTGTTCGTTCTGAATTTGAATGAAATCGGACGATAATAAGCATAATTTCAAGATGGCACCCATTACGGAATAACAGCGAGGATGGTATATCTATTGTTTCATTTGAAATCAACTACTAGCTGATCCGTTAATGTGCAAAACCTGGAAGAAATCGAAATTTTCCAGTGGTAGACGGAGATTGTAGAATTCCTATCAACACCGAAGAGTGAGGCAATTGTACACTCTATGGTGTAGGATTCGTATCCACTGAATGTGAGGCGCCATTTGTAGCAATATTATCTACACCGACATAATTGTATGTTGCGAGAATTTGATTACAAAGGAAGAATTTGTTTTTTTAATCAGCAAAATAGCATTGTTTCAGGTAGCAAGTGATGGCTTTTTTTCGAAAAAAAAACTATTTCGGTTAAACCTAAATAACTTTGAAAAGGCACATGGCCACTTGTCCACCTCCGAAGCTATGATTTGACCCTATTCCCATGATCGTAGGTGGTATAGTTTGACCTATAGAGACGATAGACTAAAGCACTGTACATCCCCATGTAGAAGAATAAGAACAACAACAACAAGTACAAGAAGTTGTCTATTTGGCCTCTTTTTAGATCTAGGATTTGGCTGGGCCGAATTTCAACATGTTTGTATTGTAGGCAGGCCTTGATTCGACGAGGATGGATTCCAAATTAGGTTTTAAAATGTGGACTTTTGACGGCATTATGAGCTCTCAAAGATGTTTAAGACAGAGACCATATACTGACGTTTCGGCTGTGAACTTACCATACAATTGACAACTCTTTTCTGATGTGTATGTTGGCTGCAAGTAATAGATATTACCTGACAATCATAGTTGTTGGGTGCACTCTTTTGAGAAGACCGCGTCCGCTTTTCAAAAACGGTTCAAAGGGTTTAGTAGCGAGCGTTAACCACCCTTGGCGGCTCGGATAAATTCGGATTTTGCGTATCTGTTTGTCTGTGTGTCTGTCTGTGTATCGGTCTGTGAATGTGTTTGTTTGTGTGGAGCCCGATAACGTTCACAATTTTGTTCCGATTTGGTTGAACTTTCTGTAGCGTCTAGAGATTCAACATAGCTGCTTTTGGCTGCCTACGTCATTATTTTAGCCAACCCAAGGTGGTGTTGCAGTTTATCAAGTGCCACATGATTTAATGCATGTAAAATAAACAGACTGCAGCTGCTCTCAGAGCTACACGCCTCGAGTTAAACTCAAGTAATGTCTCGCCTCATTCTCCCGTTCATGCTTCTGCGCCGATAATGCTAGCCTTCATCATTATCGCACGACACTTCAGTGGTTACGAGATGGATTAAGCCGGGCCTACCACCATGAGTGCTTCACTGCAAAGCTGTGTTCATATTTCCATTATTCCGACACCCACACAACCCGGAAACTTGGAGTTTCGATGAGTCGATTAGCCACTAACTGGGGAAGAGTTATGTAAGTTTTTACATTACTGAAATCTGGGGGCTTACCGACTTTTAACTTACTGTAAGATGTGATGAGTGAACGGAGTAAATTGAAATTGATATTTCCGACTAAGCCAGAGCAAGCATGGAAGTGAAGCATATAATTACTATTAGTCACATTATGCTCACCTGATGAACCATCAACGAAACCATTGACGGAATTAGTTACCTTGTTTAATGATCATTTTCTTCCAAACCCTTGGTCAATTAAGAGTGTCGCAAATTCTATAGTACACGCCAAAATAAAATCCGGGAAACTGCCTTCTTCTCGACCGGGCCTGCTAAATGTTGTTTCTACGGGAATATGCATTACCTGTAAACTACCATTTCGTTGCTGTTTTTAGGTTGTGTGTAGTCGCCAGCTCGGTAACCCAAGTGCGCATGAGCAGTATGCACCCATCCTATAAGAGCGCCGAGGCGCGAAAGGATTTCATATTTTATTCCTGTTAATACGTCATGGTGGTGACTCAAGAGGGTAGGCAGGGTGGGCACTGGAAATATATATTTCTGTTTAGGCAATAGAAACAAAATTTACCCAGCACGGCTAAGGGGTCGGCAATTTCCCGATTCTATGTGCCATTCTGAAATATACAATACCTGTAAATTTAGCACTTGAAGTTGATTTTGCCAAAAATGGCGATGGGCACCACCTGATGGGCACCCTAGAGTTACGAGCTGGCAACCCCAGGGTCGCATACTCCTTGAACGGAAACTTTGGGTTGAGATGATTTCGATTATTTTGGTTGTTTTTTTTATTATACTACTTAAATATAAGATTTGGTTTAAAAATTTTGGAGGGTTTTAAAGAGCCTGAAGAAAGGAGCTGAACTAAAGAAAAAAGGGGAAAGGGAGAGTGTTCCGTGTGGGGGGAAAGATGCATCGACGGGGCTAAGTTGGCTAGCTCGTGTGAAGTGCTTGTTATTCTTTGTGGAATTGCCATGATTGTCATTGGGGTTTCAAATCAAGAGAGACGTCATTCATTGTAGGTTGTGGTATTCCTGTTGGTGATGTTCCAGGATTGTCATCAGGATCAGCTGGCAAGAGTTGAGGGAATTGCACGTCATGAATCAGTGTGATTATATCATGTGACGATGTGTTGTTTGGTCTGGTGACAGTCTTTGATGGGCCGAAAGTTGTGTCGTGTGAGAGGGCTTCAAATTTCTTTCTCTCCATTTCCTTGTTTTAATCTGAAACGAAAACAAGGTGATGGGGTTACGTTGGGGAACAGAGCGCCAGGTTCATCCCGTTGATTGTAGCACAAGATTTCGGGAGGCTCGTGCCGTGGTGCCGTGTAGACGTGTCCTGATGGGGTTGGTGGTGAATGGCGGTTCTTTCGCTAAAGGGCTGACCAGCCAGATGACGCCACGTGATTCGACAGGCGAAAAGAGGATAACGAAAGGGGTCATGTTTGGATCATCAAGAACGGCTGTTGTTGGTGATGCGAACATCAGTTTCTTTCCCTGCTGGAATGAATCGTTGTGAATCAGTTGCTTGTGAGGAGGTGCTCGAGGAGGATTCCCGGTGATCCCAAGGATCTTAGGTGGATGAAGATGCTTTCCTTGTGGACTTTCCTTGTGTCCTAGGTGTTTTTTTTTTTTTGGCCAGAAGACGTAGCAATTATACGACTGACCATGGTGAGTGCTGATTTTTCTTGGTGTGAAGGTGTCGGATCATCCGGTGGAGACTCGAAGATGCGACTGGAAGATCGAAACGAATGACGAATGTTCATGTTGGTCTTGGTTTCTTACCTGGTGGGCTGGGCCATGAAAATCTGGGTGCTGGCCATGCTTGAGTGTTGGCTTGTTGACGAAAGGCGAAAAATGAGCATATCGAGAGTGTTCGGTGTGGGTGAAGTACTTGGCACAAAAGCAACGATTAATTTTGGAGGCTTCGACGATTTGCTAGGGAGTAGAGGAGAGTGTAGACCCGCTGGGAATGATAGAATGTTTGGAAAATTAAGACCTAATGGGCTGATGGACTTTTTTATTTGGTTCATTGATGGTTTGTGTTGCAGACAAAGTAGGTATGTTCCGATGTCTAGCTGGGGCGATGTCTACGTGGATCGACTTTATTCGGCCGGAGGACAGGTTGAAGGGGCAACGTTGTTACGACGCTGTCGTCTGGTGAGCGTCGTGAGGTTGTTTGGTGTTGTTTTCAGTAGGGGACCGTTCAGGCTGATGGACGAAAGGAACGAATTTCCATGAGCTGATGGAAACTGAAGTTGAGTTGTGTGTGATGAAGGTGGCAAAGGCCCTGGATAGGTGGTGGTGTGTGTGTCCCGTTGTCCATGAAGCCGAAATTCAAAGGTGTGCTCAAGTGACGACAATAGAAAAAAGAAAGCTGCATGTTCGTTACGAAAGGAAGTGGAGCTTTCGGTGCGGAAGCCGTTACAGGAACAAAAAGGATATGGCAAACAAACGGCGAAAGGCGGTGTGGAGAACGTTGCAGTTAACGAAAATAGCAAGGTCTATGAAGGGTTTCTTAAGGGACAGTCGTGGACACGTGGACTGGAGGGTTGATGAGAGGTGAAATGCGGACCGGGACGACCATGAATCTCCAGCTGAATAAATCAACATGACAATGAAAGGAAAGGTGCTGCAGACCACGAAACGTTGGACTTGTGACCAGGTTAGGATTTCAAGTCTAATGGAGGTTTGACGACCAGTACTGTTCAGTGTCTCCATCTTGACTGATTCTCTGTATTAACGCACGAAATGCAATGCAGCATCCTATCTCAAAAGTGGTATTTCGTACTCTCTAACTGATTCCATGCTGTTTTATTCCTGCCTTTCGAACCAGCATCTCTACCGCTGCAAGCTGTTGTCAACCCGTGGCCAACGGCTTCTCTTTCTCCGTACTCGCGAGGGAGAGGGAGAAGCTCAGTCGCTCGCCCACCCGGCCAGTCTCTCGCCCCTTATTTCATCTTAAAATTTATATGTCGTAAAGTTGTTCGTCGAATTCTAAATACAATTGACCTCGAACACAGTGTCATCTTTAAATAAGTGCTACCGTGATTGTTGCATCTGCACCAGTCTCTTTAATTTTTTTTTACCGACGGGAGACTTTAAATTAGTTGACTCCTACAGTCGTTAATTCATAGACCCCGCATTGTTTTGACATTTCCCGAAAGAATTTCCCATTGATTTAAGACCCCCACCAGCAAACCACAAATAGCAATTATATTCTGTTTTTGACAACCCAGCGTGAATTCTTGCACCAGTGTCCCTTTAAACCGTTGGGAAAAAACTTTATATAGACTGACCTCCTACAGTCGTTGATTTCTTAACCTTGTATATCGTGACAGCTTCTGAAAGGATTCCCACAGTTTTTCAACCCACCTGCAGACCGTAAATAGCAATTATATTTCGTTTTGACAACTACGGTCAAATGAAAAAAAAACAGCGTCTACCCAGACCGTCTGATATTTACGATCTAAAAAAAAAATCCTCTCAGGGATGGCTACTCGTCAGGTATGTACCAACACGTACGAAATAGCGGTACAGAGGTAATTGCCATCGTCTAGACTAATAAACAACGCAGCCCTCTCCTTCGCAGCGATGTCCCCCCCCCCCTTCCCCTCGCTCTGCGTTCGCGCTTCCCTCCCAACTGAAGCATCTACAACGTTCGTGTAGCCTTAAAAAAATTTTAACAATTGTTAGCTCTATTTGCCGGCCATGTGCTTAACAACAAAGTGATTTCTATACATATATCACCGGTGCTTTTTGTACTTAATTTTTTTAAGTTATAGTTTGGTAATCTCTCACTGTGTAAATTTTTAAACAATGCTGTTCAAGGACCACGTTAGTAGTCCGCCCGCCAAGTTCAATAATTGTCACACTTCATTGTAACTTCATTGTAAGAAAGTCATTATTTAACTCCTGCATTGTTGTTGCATGGCCACTAGCTTTGGTACTTTAACTGAAACCAGAGTTGAGCGTATTTCACGATGATGAGGATAAATACATATGCGGCGAAACAGATTGAAGATTGTTGGAAATGGGCAGTCTTTGTGCCCTGAAAAGCAATAGTTGTATTTCAATCAAGTGCACAAACTGTATTAATGTGATAAAAGTGCGTGAAGATCGTTGATTTCAGCTAACTACTGACTACTGATTACTGACTACTGACTAATTCCGCTCATATAAAATAAATTATGCGACAGATACGAATGAAATTTGGTATTCAGCACTCTTGTAACTTCAATACGTACCTTTTAAGGTTTGACGTTTGGAGAGGCATTAACAAAAAAGATTGCAATAATTTGTAATGCTTTTTTTTTGTTAGTTGGGAAAACGCCACCGGTGATCAAAATTAGCATTACTCCTTTATTCTGTATTGATGAGCAGAACGAGTAACAATTCAAACAAGACTACCAGAAATAATTGGTAACACAACATTGTTGAGAAAATGCACGCGCTATGTGCTTGTAGTAGGGAGCATGGCTTCGGGCCACTAAGCTCTTAATAAATCCGCAGTCCGCGCTACTTATTGTTGATGGTTGACTGGAAATCAGCAAATGCTTTAATTTATATGATTAAAGTCCTCATTCCAGAGAAACTAAAAAAAAAATTATATCTCCGTTCGTATTCAATATTTTTTGTCCAAACTTGGCCAGATAGTAGATAACTGAGCAGTGGCAAAAATAAGATGCCACAAAAAAAAACTACAAAAGAAGTGATATCTTAAACAAAACCCACAAGGGTGAAAGAACCCGCCAAGTTTCAGCCAATCAAAGTGGTGATATCGGAGACAAAAAAGGCTGCCACCAAGTTACTACATTAGTTGCCAAGCTAATCCCACCGACTATTACCTCATCACACGTTAAATCACACGTTGCTACCGATAGTAGCAATGGTCAAGTTTTTGGTTTAACCTTTGATCTAATACTCGGTGGGATTAGCTTGGCAACTAATGTAGTAACTTGGTGGCAGCCTTTTTGGCTCTGATACCACTACTTTGATTGGCTGAAACTTGGCGGGCTCTTTCACCCGTGTGGGTTTTGTTTTAGATAAATATATTCAACCAAAGTTTCTGTGTTCAGCTATTAAGCATTCTAGTTTGTGCGTTGTTTACGTGTGACTACCTTCCTATGTTATATCATGTTGGCTGACGTAGTAAAACTTGCATTTATGTAATCAAAATCATATGGAGTACGTGTCATTGTCGTTAGTGTTAGTATTTTTTTTTTCAGGTGCAAACTTTACTCATTTCAACATGATGGTGGGGGCTGTATTAGTTAGGAGAGAGTAAAGAAAGAAAAGGAATAAGGGCTTTGTTTTCTGGTTATTTCAACTCGAATTCAAAGCTGAAATAAGCAGGCCTTGAAACTCGCTGCTAAAACGACAGCGGCAACGGCAAGCCATTCAAGGACTTTACTTTCATAAATTTTGAATTTTGATTAGTAACTCGCTGTGTTTCGATACATTCTGCCAAAAAAAAAAAAAGCTATGAGCTACGAAGAATTAATTGGACGTAAATTCTCGTCCATATTTTTTTCCGAAAAATATATTAAAAAAATTGTATATAGTTTTCCCTAACGGAAAAAAGGAGAACGAAATAAAGATCGCATATAATTTAATTACAGAAAAAATATATTACAAAAAAGACTAAAATCTACTAAAAAGGATAGATGTTTAATTTAATTATTTACAAACAAAACTAAACAAAACGCTACTTAAAAAACTAAACAAAATACTACTTAAAAAAAATTCCGCGCACCGTCCCCTTTACAATAATTTATATACAAAAAAAAAACGCTAGGACGTTTCTACTGATAGTAACGTACAAACGCCCTAGCGTTTACATAGGTTTTTAGTTGATTACTCAATTGAGCTACTTCTTCCTGAGGCATCACCCTCAGCTGTCCACTGGGGACGCCATTACCGAGGCACACATCAACAACTTCCTGTACATCTGCGGCTAACCTATCCTTTAAGTGACACGCCGCAAAAAAAACTGGAAAGCCTTGAAGCTTAAAGTATCCAAATTCTGCATG
>JAHWFP010105231.1:0-15725 GCA_023313725.1 Lithobius niger | reverse complement strand
GAGTTTGCTTGTTGCAAAACTGTGCCATCGTGGAAAGCCAACAAGGAGGCATGTACCTTTAATGTTTTCTAAAAGGGATAAACAATTTACGCCTCGAATAACTTCGCCCAAGGAACCGAGACACCTAAAGTTAACATTCGTCATCAGTTTAACAGAAGTTTGTTTCTGTTTCGAAGTCCGTTACATTCCTTTTTGGCATCAATCGAGTAATTAACACAGGCTTAATTCAAAAATTAAAAAACTTGAAAGGAGTAAAGTTTGACTTTCTCAAAACTATTTTGATAAAGGAAATCTGACGTCGAAACCCTTTAGAATGGGGGGGGGGAATACCGCATTCCTTCTAACTCATGAAGGAAAATTTGCTCCACCACAGTTCAGTTGCTTTCCAAAGTCAACTATAGTTAAGTAAATAAATCTTTAAAACAACAAACTCCCGGGGCGAGTGCCCAACTCCCACCAACGAGAGTTAGTTAAACACCTTTTCACTACTAGCTAAACATTGGAAGACACACGTAGAGAGTGCAAACTAGACCAAATTGTTGACGGCTTGGATTAGAATTAGGTTTGTTAGCACTCACTAGCGAACACGAACTGATAGAATGTAAACACTGGCGCGACTAAAGCCGTGGGGGACAACACGTGCCTAAACCAATACAGTTTTCCTTAACCCTTTCGCGTCATTCCAGTTGAATGGTAGCCCGATACCAAACGGAATAGAGAAAAAAAAAAGTCGCGAGCTTTGTGTGGGGTCCTCGGGTACCATGAACAACGCTTGCAAACACAGGCGACTGGTCAGAGTGGTAGCTACAAGCCGAGTGGCCATCGGATCGACTCCCACGACCAACTACGTTCTATAAAAAATTATTCTAATAGTCGTCTGGCGATACGAAAGAAGCGGGCTGCCCTTACCAGCGATTCTGACGCACTCCCAGAAATGCCAAAGCCATAGGCGAGAGGCACAATTCTGCTAGGTAATTCCATCGAAAATCTTAGGGTCTTTTAAATGCCAAAATCAACACGAGCACGAGGGATCACAGGGACCTTCTCTTGCCGAAAATGTAGGGGTGGGTGAGGTCAGGCTTGAACCCGGGATCTCTGCCACGTGAGTTGTTGTGTGTGCGGCGTATCTTGAGTCCTGCAGGTATTTTATGAGCGGCTACGTCTTCCTGGATGGGGTGGCTTTAATCGATGGCCGCCATTGTTTTTCTAACCATCTTGGATATCAACAAGGCTCTCTGCTACCAAAAACGTACAATCGATTATCTGTGTTCGTTCTGGGGAGAACTCAAGATTGGCTGCGGACATTATAGTGGTGCTAACCATCAGGCCACCTTCTCCCATGGCTGCCTTCACCCAACGATCTCACAATGCCATTTCGCAGCTAGAAGTGCTAGCAACTGCCGGGATAAAAAGCTATACCCGAATAGTTATAATCCTCATCGTTTGGTTAAATGCGTGCAGCCTTATCAATTCGTGACAATAAGGCAAAGCATCGTCCTTTAGATTTTTAACCACAGCTGCATCATCATAAGAAACTGAATCCAGGAAACAGAGTAGATCCATTTTTCTCCTAATCCCCGTTTTCCTCCTGTCACCAAAGCTGGCGAAGTAATTTTGTTCTCATCTGAAAAGAAACTCTCAACGTTCCCATCCCATGTTTAACAAGAGAGGTCCCGCAAAAAGAGACCGCACTCCTCCTTTAGTGCTGTTGTACGTTCTGCTAAACAGTGCACAATACTTATCACGCAAACAATTACCAGGAACAAGTTCCCACTGTCCAGTAATTGTTTGCGTGATAAGTATTGTGTACTGTTCTAGCCTTTCTGTCAGAAACGTTGTGTACTGCTGATTATTGTGTTTACAAGCTGATTCTCATGCTTGATGTTGTAACAGGGTGAACCGGCTGGCCATGGAACCCCTGTTCACCTCTTACAGGGATCACAGTTTCTGGAAAGTCACGGAAATAAAACGAGTCAGGGAAAGATCAGGGAAAATAGGAATATTTCATGCAAAGTCAGGGAAATTAAAAATTAATTGCGTGTGGAATAAGTATTTGTGTTAATTATTATTTTTGTGTTGTTTATTATTTTTCTTAATGATCTTACTTGCAATGAAAATTCTGTTTCCCAGGAAAAAAATTGCAGACGACCTTAAACTGCACTTCCCAGTTATTTCATCGGAAGATGCATCTTGTCTGCTGTACAGTACCGACTTTATTTTTGATTGGTCCCTTAAATGGAAGCTCCCTCCTCCGATAAACTGTCATAGTTTTGCTATTAGTGGATCTTCCAGCAGCCATAATTATTTTCTAGTTGATTCCTGGCTGAGGGAAACTTTTGACAGTTTCCGCGATCTTGGCGTCTGGTTTCAGAACGATTTGAAGTTCACCACTCACTGTATTTCTATTGCTGCGGCAGCCAGCCGCAGATCAGCAATCGTTCGTCGTTGTTTTAACTCTGGAAACCTTAATACACGTACTGGTGTTTGGGCTTATAAAGTCTTTGTCAGGCTACTGCTTGAGTATGCCAGCCAGGTCTGGTCACCTAACCTCCTAAAGAATATTGATCGGATTGAAGCCGTTCAAAGGAAACAACTAAGGTGTTGCCCGGCATGCATTCTTTGCCATACAGTCAATGACTGCATCTTCTCAAGCTGGACACACTTGAGTGCAGGCGCTTGAGAGCGGACCTGGTTCTAAATTTTAAGGTTGTGCACTTCATGCTCCCTTTGGAACTCCCATTTTTCGAAATTAACCTGTTCACTAAAACTCGCGGTAACTGTTTGAAGCTCGTCCTTCCGAGATTTCGTCTAAATTTCTGGAGGTCATTCTTCGCTCTGGGAGTGGTACCTGTTTGGAGCTCTCTTGATGATTCATTGGTTGCCGCCCCAACGTTGAATTCCTTCAAGACACGTCTAACCACTTCTATCCTTCGCCCTTACCTTCTGCACCCGGAGCATTATTCTTCGCAAACTTAATAAACTTTTTACCTGGGTCTGCTGTTAGTGGTTCGGCGACGAATCCTTGCATCTCCCTTTTGCCCCTCTACGTGCGGATCACATGTATATTATTATTATTATTATTACGTCAATTTGCGTCCAACCCACTCGCTTCACAAGCCATGCATCGGAGCCGAAAAATCGAACAATTACCGCTTAAAACGGCAGAAATTTGTAACACGGACACGACAGAAGGAAACATGAATAACTGGTGAGTGTTTCGAGACATAAAACGGCAAAATTGGATGTGTAGTTAGTGAGGATTGCTTATCTGAAGTTACTAATCGGTGCGAAAATTGGGGTTGGAGAAGCAGCTAAAACACAAATGACGTCACGAAGCGTTAAAGAAGATCGCAAATGACGAAGCACACGATGAGAACAAACAAAATCGCAAGTGACGAAAAAATTGTAAATGACCCGACAGTTGTGCGCGAGTGATTCTGTATTGATTGCGTAAACAAGTAAATTGGCCCGGTGAAAATGTCAGTTAAGATGAATGTGAGATGTCAGGAATGTGAAAATGTGATTAAGGGGAACGAAGGAGATTTCATAAATTGCTCTAACTGCAAAGGAAGATATCACTACGCATGTGCAGGACTGGCAACAACAACGGTAAAAGCGATGGGAAAAAAGAAAAAAAATTGGAAATGCAGGCGGTGCAGAAAAGGAAGAACAAACTCGAACACAAACGAAGACGATGTTGAGGAATTAGAAAATGAGGATGAGAGCGAAGATGAGGATGAGGAAGAAAATCACGAAGAGGACGAAACCACAAGGGAAAATGAAAAGGGAAAGAAAGAAGAAAATGACAAAATTACAGAACAACCAAAAGAAAGAGACTTAGCAATAGCAAGAATTGAATCTACATTGTTGGGTCTGAAAAAAGATAATGAAAAAATCTTGGAAGGAATAAAATTCATGGAAGAGAAGTATGAAGAAATGAGAAAAGAAAATAAAGAAATAAAGAAGGTGAACAGTGATCTCTCAAAAAGAATTGAAAAATTGGAAGAAATAATGGGAAGAAACAAGAACGAAGAAACAGAAAAAACAAAAGAAATTAAGACAACACTAAAAGAATTACAACAAAACCAAAATGAAGCCGAACAATACTCAAGAAACAAAAACATAGAAATATTTGGAGTTGATGACTACAAAAAAGAGCAAATAAAAGATACCATCCTTAGCCTAGCAGATGCACTAGAGATTCAGAATTTTGAAGAATGGAAAATTGATAAAGCGCATAGATTGCCGACCAAGAAAAAAGACAAACCAGAAACCATCCTAATACAATTTAAGTGCCGAGAATACAGAGATGATTGGCTAAGAAGCAGAAAAAGAAATGTAACAAATAAAGATGTTTACGAAGGTGGAAGTGACAACAAAATATATGTGAATGAACATATGACTGCTTACTACAAATCACTAATGTGGAAAACAAAACAAGAACTGAAAGATAAATTTAAATTCATTTGGTTTAAAGATGGAAGAATAAACCTAAGGAAAAATGAAAAAGAAGTGCATGTACACAAAATAAAGAGTGATGAAGAGTTAGAAGAACTGAAAAAAAAGGTAATGACAGAAGAAGAAAAACCAAGAAACAATGGCGTTTGAAAATGAAGCCATAAATGACGTATATGAAGATTTCAAAAAATACACTGAAGTCTTAAACAATGACGGAAAAAAAGAAGTTGCAAGAATAATACATGTAAATTTGAGAAGTTGTAAAAAAAACTGGGATAATTTATTAATATACTTACAGACATGTGCAATTGAATGGGATGTAATTGCCATTACAGAAACAAACCTAAAAGAATATGAAGTGGAAAATTATAACCTAAACGGTTATACAAAACATAGTGTGTGCAGAAAAGAGCAAAATGGAGGAGGAATTTTGGTTTTTGTTAAATTGGGTAAGATTGATATTGTATCTTGTAAAAATATTTTAATTGATGGAAATAATGCAATTGATATTTTAATTAGTATAAAAGATGATTTATTTAACATAATAGTTTGTTACAGAAAACCATCATCTAACCGTAACAAATACATAATTGAGCTTAAACAACTACTTAAAGAAAAAGATAAAAATACTGAGACAAGCAAAATTTTCTTGGGCGATTTTAACTTTAATACATTAATTGAAACCCAAAATGATTGCGAAAAAAAAGATATAACTAAATTTGATAACTTAATTGCGTATTTTGGCTATCAGCAAAAAATAATTACAGCTACCAGAGAAGAAATAAAAAATAACAGAATTACAAAATCATGTTTGGACCTGATATTCACAAAATTTAAAAATGTAAAATGTAAAAGTGCAGTTATTACCTTAAAACCAGCAGACCATTACTTCACAATAATTGAATTTTGGAATAAAAAATATAATACTGATGAAGAAGCAACACAACAGCAAAAACTGGAATATAGATACTCAAATAAAAAAATTGTGGAGCAACTAGAAAAAGTCAATTGGAAGCAACTTGAGAAGTTGAATGATCCCAATGAAATTTATACAATGATTGAGAATGTAATTTTAAAAATATATCGAAATAATAGATACACTGTGAAAGAAACAACAAAAAACAAAAACACAATTTTCAGAAATGAATGGATGAATACTGAACTTATTACATCAATAAATGAAAAAAATTGTTTGTGGAACCAAATTAAAAATGAAAAAAATAAAAACAATCAAGATTTTCTGAAAAACTTTGAAAAATACAAGAAACTTAAAAAAGATGTTCAGAACAAAATAAAAAGAGCAAAAGAAAATCATTATGGAACTTATTTTGAGAAGAATAAAAATGATGGAAAGAAGGTTTGGAGCAAAATAAATCAGTTAATTGGAAACAATGCTAAAGTTATGAACATTGAAAATCATTTTGGAAAACACTTTAAGGAAAGAACCAACATCATTTGCGAAAAATTTTCAGAACATTTTGAAAAACAAGTACCCCAAATAAAAACAAAATTAAAAATAAAAAGGCGCAAGCATGAACATAAACTGAAAACTGTAAGAAATAACTTAAAGAATGGAAGAAAAATTAAACACACAATGGGGGTCATCGAAGCAAACAAAAATGACATACTCAAAATTATAAATCAGATTAAAGTAAAAAAATCATGTGGCCATGATGGATTCATGATGGAACACTTTGCAGAAACAAAAGATAAAACAAGTGAATTCATGACAACTCTAATAAATAGTATAATTAAAACTGAAATTTGGCCAAATAATCTAAAACGACAAGTTATTCGGCCAATATATAAGAAGGGGAATGTACAAGATCTCAACAATTATAGACCAATATCATTACTACCCGTATTAAATAAAATAATAGAAAAATTCTTTGCAACAAAAATTGAAGAATTTTTGGAGAAGTACAAGGTATTAAACGAAAATCAATTTGGATATCGAAAAGGAATTGGTACTAATGACGCGTTAGAAAATATAAACAATAACGTCTGCAGAGCATTAAATGAAGGAAAATCGGTTGGTACAATTCTAATAGATTTAACTAAAGCCTTTGATACTCTTACAAAAGCTATATTACTAGAAAAAATTTATAAAAATGGACTTAGAGGAAAAATGCATAACATTATTAACAGTTATTTAACAGATAGATACTCATGTGTCAGAATTGGTAATAACCAAAGTCAATGGACAAAAATTGAATACGGTGTACCACAAGGTTCTGTATTGGGGCCCCTACTATTTTTAATTTATATAAATGATATTACTGATTTAAAATGGAAAACATATATGACCTTATTTGCTGATGACATATTTATGTTGTCTATACACAACAATAACAGAAAGATGATGGAAAATTTGCAGGATGATTTTGACAATCTACAAGTTTATCTTAATGAAAACGATTTAATCCTAAATTATGAAAAAACATGCTTTCTACCAATAGTAACATCACACATGCAAGAAGCCATAGGAACAATAAGAACATGTGATAGAAAATGTAACTGTAACTGTGATTGTGCTAAGATAAAAAAAGTAAATAATGCAAAATATTTGGGAATTGAGCTTGATAAAAACTGGAAATTTTACAAACATATTGATATACTTACACAAAAACTAAGGAGAATGATCCCAACATTATATAACTTAAAGAATATACTGAGTACAAAAAATAAGAAGATGATTTTTCATGCATTGATAATGTCAAACATAAATTATGGGCTTAATGTGTATGGATCCACATCAAAAAGCAACATGGCACAAATACAAAAATTAACTAACAAAGCAATGAAAGTACTTTTCAGAAACAATGAAATACAACAGACTGATGAGTTATATAAAAAATTTGAAATAATGAAAATTGACACATCATTAAAATGGAACATTATAAAAAAGAACTATTACAAGGATGAACACAAAACTATGGTAAACAGAAATATGAGAAATAATAATACCTGGCTACAAAAACCAATATGGAGAAATTCATATGGAAAAAGGACTACGAAATATCTGGTACCTTTATACTTCAATTTGATTCCTCAAGAACTGCGACAAATACTAAACAACAGTGAAATGCAGCGTAAAATCAAAAAGTGGTTAATACAATCACAATAAGCAGCCTTTAGGTAACAAATGATACATGAATAGGACACATATAAGATATTAAATGGATTAAATTAACTTAAATTAACTCTAAATGAAAATTTTAAATTGTTAAAATAGTGTATGTGAAATGTGTTTTTTGTAAATAAGTTATGAAATGTGGAAAGTTTTATGTAAATAAAATGTATATCTTGTAAACTGCTTGCACACACAAGTCTGATACAGACTTCGTGCCGGTACTCGTATGTACTTATGTACCTGTACTTGATTAAAGCTATTATATTATATTATTATTATATTATTATTATTATTATTATTACAACAAGCTTTACACAGCTGTCTGCATCTGCCCCAATGCTGGTCCGTCGTGGCTTCTCAGCAGAGCTTTCTGTTGAGATGAGAAGAATGTCACAAAGAGTGATTGTTGTTATGTTTTTGTAATTACCTTCAGCTGATTTTGTGTTTAGTCAGGGAAATTCGACGATGTAGATCAGGGAAAGTCAGGGAAATTAAGGTAAAGATTTTACTGTGAACCCTGTCTTACTATAGTCTGAAGGTCCCTAAGACCTTCATCCCTAGTACCTTGGTACGCTAGCTTACGAGGGGCGTTACCCCACGCTTGCGTCACTATTGCACCACTCAGCCCGATCTTGATGTCGCGGCATCCGCGACCCTTTATAAGGCCGGTCGAGATCAGACCTGGTTGGCTTGGAGGCAAGCACACAGGTTAGGACATGGTCACCACTTCAGAGTGGATGAACCCGCCTTTTCACAACAAGTAGACGTTTGCACAGTATTTGAAGAGCTAAACACGGCAGCGGCCACAAGTGTTACTCGACCAGGAACCGTTTGCGGTCCAATCAGCCTTCCTTGCAGGAGAGCAGCAGTTCACTTGGGGACGAAAACACCAACCAAGGTGTCATCTTTGATCTTATTTGATCCTGAGTGTAATTGTGATTGTTGGCACGCTAATTGCGATTTTGGCCTACCACAATGTTTGCCCTACCAAGTATCGTGTTGGCCGAAGCCAAGACGGATGGTGGCATAGCTCCCTGCTAGCAGCTTTCCTGCAATGTGCCTTCAAAGGAATACCCTGATTCATAGATCTCTTTGTTCACCACCTTTGCTGCTCGCATTATGCATTGTACCACTTTCATGAGAACTGTCTATCATGAGGGCCTGCCGTTTCCTTCTTAACACTCAAGAGTGCGTTTCCTCATTGTGTATATGACCTCAGAACAGCAATCACAGAAAGGAGTCTGTTTTTCAGTTTGGTTGGGTGAATACATTTCTCGATATTCAGACCTAACTTCTGCAGTCTGACCTTGTACAGGTGAGCGATGTCTATTAATCTGAAGACAGGGGGACTATCCTCATCGCTATTCCTGTCGTCTATGAAATTCCACTAGCTTACCAATGGCTATGTAATGCAGACAAGATTCATCCACATCATTGCTTTTGTTGTACAGTGAATGCAGACAGTGCAAATGGTACTTGGCCCCCAATAACAATCTGTTGCAAGCTTGGTCAACAAAGCATTGTCTCCAAGGCCAAGGGAACACCTCCACACACTTTAGTGTCAGCGTTGTAAACTGATGCTTCTTGTAAGTTTGCAGACTCAGCAGGCACTGTGGAATGCGGATGGTTGTGAGCAGATGCGTGTGCACATTACGGATACTTGGTTGTTGACCTGTTGTTCATTCTCTCCGACTTTGCTCGTTGCGCACCCTTTGGTTGAATATTAGCCAGCATTTCTTTTGCCACTGAGCCCTATGCCTTTAAAGTGGCTTCTTTGTCATCCTTGTAGTCCACTCGTTCTAGGTTTTGGTTAACTGGTATACGCAGAAGGATTAGGAACCAGAGATGGGTTACCACCAAGGATTTATTTCAACAATTGGGTACTTCATTGATCCGGGTGATTAATCTGATCTGATCAGACGTAACTGCTCACTAATCATAATAAATCGACCCAAAATCTGATTAAATGGTCGATTTATTATGATTAGTGAGCAGTTACGTCTTGGCAGAGGACGAAATATCCCACTTAGTACTTGGTGATGACTTAGATAAGTTGGATGTAGAGGGTTCGGTAGGGTTCATCAGGATATGTCGCCTCGGCATGTTTGTGACCAGATTACCAGTAAATAACCACAGCAGAAGGGATTTTGAAACGCCGTAAACCCCCTATAAATTCTTGCTACTACATTTTATTTCTATACGTCTTATGAAACGGTGAAATGAGAACAACAACAATTGTGCGTGTTATGACCTCTTTGCTCATTGTTGAACCTGGAATGCATTTCCTTGAATTCTGTAAACCACAAGTTAACCACAAGTTAACCAAATTAATGGGCATCCCCACATAGTTGGAAATTACACCTTACATCCCTTTTCTATACTACTTGCTTCCTACAGTAAATGTGTTTAAGAAAGATTAGGCCCGGTGGACTGGCGGCCATCTTAGATTTGATCCCTTAGGGTCCTCCGAGGTCAAACCAAAAAAAGGACAATGCTCAGATCACCATGCATTCGAGTGTAAACGTTCAGTTGTGTAAGCCTTCCCAATTTTTCACTAGCCCTGAGCAATGAGTCTATGGGATGCAACATATGGAGCAAAGCTAGTAGTTACTAGATACTATCATGAAAACAACGTTATTGATGCACGTTTCTCTCTGTGAATGGTGGACGCTCATCCTGTAATTTTTAGTTTTTCTTTATCCCTGCACATTTTCGTTACATTTTCCGCAATTTAAAAGATTTCGGACGTATTGGGTTAATCCTCAACATGACAATATATGCTTTTAGTTGCTTACAGTTAACACACAAACACCCAAAACCAAAACTGGTATAAAAGAAGCCACCAAGTTTCCAAAAAGGGTCGGCCGTTTACCTACGGAAAGGCTGCCAAGCTTAATCCTATGAGCCAAGTTAATCGCACCGAGTAATAGTTCGAAAGTTAAATGAAAACTAGATCATTGCTGCTAGCGGTAGCAATCTTCAACGTTTCATTTAACGTCCAAAATATTATTCGGTGCCACTAACTTGGCTAATAAGACTAACCTTGGCGTCCTTTCCCTGGTTGAATGATATCAGTATCTTCGAAGGCCGACCCTTTTTGGAAACTTGGCAGCTTCTTTTATACAAGTTTTGGTTTTGGGTGGACATCACATCTTTCATAGGACTGTGAACGTACAAAAGGTCACACCGTTTTATCTTCTTCTGCATCCTTTTCGTTCTAGTGGAATTTTATGTCTATCAATTTTCACAGTGATCATTTTCACATTTGCGACTACCCAATGGGCCGTTACATCAGCAAAATTGATACGGTTTGGTTTATTGTATGCCTACGTCGATTATCTACTGTAACTCACCGGCGACACACTAGCGTGTTTCTAGATCTGTAAACGATCGTCCGTCGGTCTTTAACGCAACCAGACTGACAACTACGTCGCATCCTCCATTTCCCCTTGAGCTCCCACGCCAGGTCGGACGAAATATAAACATCGTCGGGCCAACACGGGCCACGTGATACGGAATTGACGCCAAAAAATAGTCGGGTTTCCAATCCATTTCTCTTGTGGGTTTCCGCGCAATTAAAAAAAAAGGAAAACATTTAAAGAAGAAAACGAAATGCATTTGCCATCGTCGCTTTATCTTCCAGACAAGCCGGAGATCAAGGTAGCTCCAAGTCTCCAGCGGGAGAGCATTGTCACCTAATGTCGGCATAGTTTTTTTTTGTATGTCATTATTTTTTTGTTTGTGTCCCTTTCCTTCTTTTAAACTAAAAGGTTATTGAACGTTACGCCAACTTCTCAACAGGTATTTTTAGGTAAGGAACTTAAGGTGGGAACAGCTGAGCCCCTCACTCGCCCGCCGCCGGCAGAGAAGTTTAAAACACATGCGAACAGAACTCCGAGTGTGGTCTAAAATTAGATGTGCAAATCAAACCCAAGCCGCTTGGGACCAAATTGTCAATGACGTCGTCTCAGCCAAAACATTAGTGAATTACTTACATAAGAAGGCGTGAGTCGTGTTCGCTTAATACGTGCTTTCAGTTGCGCCCAAAGCAGCGAAACTTAGCTGCTTTTTAACGTGAAGTGGGCTTTCTATGACTTCCAGTAGGGTCGGTAGGAATATTTTCTTGGGGAGGGGGGGACACACATTTTCACCGTCTTGGGGGGGGGGGGAAGAGGTAAATGATTTAGTAGGTAATAATAATAAAAAGCCACAAAGTACACTTAAGTAATAATTGCCTCAAAAAAGCCACAAACTCGCATAGGTAATAATTGTACAAAGTGCACAAACAACAATAAAATGCGTCGAAACCTGTCAGAGCACAATAAAGATGAAACGATAGAAAAATCGTATAGGTAATAATTATAAAACGGTACAAAGAGCACAGAGTCACAAACAACAATAAAATGTGACATTCCGAAATGCACAGTTCGGCAAGGAAATGTCAGAATAGCATCGTCAAAACTTGTCAAAGCACAATATAAAGGGAAAACGATAGTAAAAGCTTAGGTTATAACTGTAAAAAGCCACAAACTGCACAAACAATAAAATGTGACATTCCGAGACACGCAGCTCGGCATTGTTTTCAAAGAAATGCCAATAAAACATGTCAAAGATTACACGATAAAAATATCTGCGATCATAATTGTAAAGAGCCACAAAGTGCACAAACAATAATAAAATGTGACATTCCGAAATGCCAATTCGGCGATATTCTGAAGGAAATGTCAGCAAAGCATCGTAAAAGCACAATGAAGGTGAAACAGGTGAAAGGTGAAACAGTGAAAAATCTTAGGGAAAAAGCCACAAAGTGCACACAAAACAATAAAATGCGACATTCCGAAATGCCCAGTTCAGCGTTGTTGTCAAGGAAATGTCAGGAAAGCATCGACAAAACATGTCAGTGCACCATGAAGGTAAGACACAAAGTGCACAAACAGCGACGGGTAGCTGCGAGCACTGGGACATCAGATTTGATAGGCGTCCTGGTCCCTGCTGTAAATCTCTGGCTTCTTACAGACCCGGGTTCGATCCTGGTGAAGGGAAGTGTCTGAGTACGGGTTTTTCTCCAGTTGTTTCCCGCCCGTTGCACGAGGGTTTCCTCCGGGTACTCCGGTTTCCTCCCTCATGCGGCAAAAAACAACTCTCCTGATGGTGGTTATCTTCCACTTCACATCTGCTGCTTGGGCCGTCAAAAAGCGCTTGTTGGCTGACATCTTCTGTTCTATTCTAGCAATAAAAATGCGACATTCCGAATGTCGCAATTTTATTGCTAGAATAGAACAGAAGATGTCAGCCAATAAGCGCCTTTTGAAGGCCCAAGCAGCGGATGTTAAGTTAACTGTGCATTCCGGGCCGAAATGCACAGTTCGGCGTTGTTCTGTTAGCAAAGCATCGTCAAAACACGTGAAAGCACAATAAAGGGAAAACACATAGGAAATCTTACGTAGTAATTGTAAAAAAAAAGTCACAAAGTAAACAAACAACAATAAAAAGCGACATTTCGAAATTTGTTGTGCTTTGACATATTTTGAACGATGCTATGCTGATCTTTCCTCATGATCTTTCCTCAAGAACAACGCCAAAACTGCGCACCTCGAAATGTTGCAGTTTAGTGTTTGAGCACTTTGTGGCTTTTTACAATATTATTACCTAGGATTTTTCTATCGTTTCACTTTTATGTTCAGTTCGGCCTTGTTGTCAAGGGTATGTCGGCAAAGCATCGCCCAAAAAGATTTTAAGTCGGCAGCCACGTGCAAGTTGTGAGTGAAAAGGTTAGGAGCTGCGGCCACCTGACTTCAGCTCTTGACACTGTGCTTGATAAGTTTTGCGGATTTTATTGTGCTTGAGGACGACGTGGATCTGGTCGTAGAAACTTTGCATTTTACTTTAATTTTAATTTTAACTTTACTGAATACGTCAAGAACGCCTTGACGGCATTCTTTGACCACAGCCGCAGTGGAAAAAATGCATAAAAACAGTAATAAAATAATTTTTTTAGTAAAATTAATTCTTTTTGCAATTTCATAGTTCACACAATTCCGTAAATTTCATAATTTTCAATTTACATTCTTTCATAGTTTCCCCTCACCAGGAATTAGAACAACATGGTTGACGTACTCAGTTCCAGCACACATGTAAATAAAAATAGATGTATGAGTCAGTCCAGTTTCACAATTTTCCAACCTCCAGCGATAACACAGTTTTACTGTTTTTACTGTTTGTGCATTTTCTGGCTTTCACAATTATTGCGTAAATCAGTGGCAATAACAAAATAACAAAACAGATGCCATAATTAAAAAAAAACTGATAAATCAAGGAAAGATTAACAGAATCAGTAATACAACAGCTACGCTCGCTTCTAAAAGGAATAGAATTGCTAAGAATTAAGCAGTCGGCACAAGTTAGGAATTAAAAAAAAAATAGTGAAGTTTTGTCATAACAGCTGCTTTTGGTAAGTCGAAATTGTTGGGAGAGGGGCGACTGACTCCCCACTGCCGCGCCCTCTGGCCAGACAGACAACACGGCTGCAGGGGCTTTATCAGCGGTCCTTTTCCGCTTGAAAGCTGTGGTCAGTTGTACCTTTAAGATATTAGTGCAAACTCTCATCACTTAACTGCCATGACCACATAATTAATGATAAAAAGTTAGAAAACACAAAAGAGTACACTGTATGCGTCCGTTGGGAGGGTCGGTGGCACAGCAGCCGCCTTAAGCAGTAAAGCGTAAAAAAACATCAGCTAGATTTTCATCTCTTCGAGTGGAGTTAAGTGGCGCTAATAATTTTCCGCTACATAACACTGGCAACGATAAGAAAAAACGTGTTTGCGATGGCGGATGTGAAGAGATGAATATCACTACTCTCTCAACGCCCCCTCTCTCACCGAGGGGGGGGGGGAGGGCTCCCAGAGACATTCATCACCTCCCTGAAAGAATAAAGGTGCCCAAACCAAACCGAACCGGACTGGAAAGCTTGTTTGGGTAGCACGCGACCAAGTGGTTGCTTGCGAACATCAACGCGTTTTAAAACAAACAAGAAATGCGAAGGTCAAAGAAAAACAAGCAAAACAATGGCTCGGCGGAATTCCTGACAGGAATCCGAGCATGGTGGCTCAGAGAAGGGCTAATAATAGATAGAACAACGGAACAGAAATTGTAAGTTTTCAGGAAATAGTTCGATTGCGACTCGTATTTCTTTTTATTCCCATGACGAAAAGCGTTGTAGTCTGGGTCGTTGTACAAACCACCAATACAAAAAAAGTTATGAAAAATAATATTCTTATTGACTCGTTAATACCTAATTAATCGTCTCTGATGCTGCTGAATTATTTTTTTCCCCGTGTCTTGTCAATTTTGCGTGTTGTGACACTTGGCTTTATAACGACACTCTTAAGACAAGCTGTCACTTACAAGCAACCCCTAAGGTGGCTTCCCAACAAGCACTCGGTGTCATGTCGGACATGCCCCTAACTGCATTGGCACGAGTTTGTTTTACCCAGGTTTCGACTGTATAAAAGGGACGTCAGAGAGACAGAGCGCCCGTGCACTCGGTGAGGAGTGTACGCACGCAGCCTCGAGCTAGAGATCAAGCGAGAATCGTAAAACCGATGTAGCCGATGAGCTCACCTGAGCTGCCGTAGGAAAGGAGGGGAGGCCTAAAACAGCGGTCAGAGTGAATGGGTTAAGTCCGGTGCATCATACCCGCGGAAGGAAAACGAGTAGCGCGATTTCAATCGGATCCAAAACCTTGTGTTTAGTCAGTTATTTTACGTTGCCTCACCGTTAGTGGCCTAGTGCCGCACTGTCTGCATGATAACTTTTCAATACATTATATTAACAAATAACCCCATCAGTCATGGCGTCTCAAACAAAGGAGAGCTACCAACTAGTCAGTCCTTACTTAGTGCAGTTTAATTATTTTTCTCCACAGCATTTGTACCCCGGACCTTTTTCTGCAGACCTTTTTTCCTCGGACCTTTTTCCGCCCACTGGAACGAGAAACCGAAGGGAAAAAAAAGCCGAGAAAAAGAGTCGCATGAAAAAAAACAAACAAAAATATAACAAAAACTCCCATTTCTATGGGAATGAGCCATATTATTCTTAGCAGAAGTGAGGGTTGTACGAGGAAGGGAGGGGA
>JAHWFP010105227.1:0-31742 GCA_023313725.1 Lithobius niger | reverse complement strand
GAGTTAAAAAGTCTAACTATAGCCAGGTCGCTAACTCCAGTACGCATGTGTGTACCCCTCCTATAAAAGCGGCCGTAAGGCAATGGTGGCTATCTTTCTTCCATTCAATAAGTCAAGGTGGTGATTCAATAGGGGAGGCAGGTGGGTACAGACAATATATATTTTCGTTAGGCAACTAGAAACAAAATCTAGCCGGTCCGGCAGAGGGGCCACAATTCTCCGTTTCTATTGCCGACGAAAATCTACATTACCTGTAAATTTTGCATGTACAAAAGACCTCGTCAAAAATGGTGGTGGGCACCACCTGACAGGTACCCTAGGGTTAGGGGTAACCAAAAGTCACAGACTTCGTACTTTAGTAAAAAAACACAAAAACAGGAAGATTTGCTCTTGTTCAGGTTTGGTAGCCCTGAAAAGGGGCCGTTGGTCTTGCTTTTTCTTCATAGTGTTGAACGGGGGGATATGGCGACACATCTGGCTGTTCGTATGGGTCCCAAACGATGAAATCCTTCTGCATAATTAGTCAAGTGTCTGCGGAAGTGGCACGTGACGACCGACTGGTTCCTCCATAATGCAGCTCTAAGGGTCTCAGGAATACAGATGTTGCTGTGGAAGGCCCTCGAAGCGAAGATGATGATGTCGTGGTAATAAAGGTCCAAGTCTTCATAGGCTCTAAGAAAAACATGAAATTGCCGGCCCCCCCAGGTATTGCCTAATTGGAAATATACATTACCTGTTAATTGTTTTATTCCTCTCAAGAATGCTGTCTTTCCCTAGATGTTATTTTAGTCGTTATGAGCCGGCCAGCTGCATAACCCAAACGTGCACGCCAGCACTCCCTATAAAAGCAACAGACCCGAAAGGCTGCCATCTTTCTTTGCTCTCAAGATGTCATGGTGGTGACTCAAGAGAGGAGGTAGAGTGGGCACAGGTAATGCATATTTCTTATTAGGCAATAGAAACAAATTCCAGCTGGCCCTGCCTGGGGAAGAAGCAATTTCATGTTTCTATGTGCCATTTGGAAATATATGTAACCTGTTAATTTTTGTATCAACAGAAGACTACATCAATACAGGTGGCGGGCACCACCTGGACGAGTACTCGACGGTTACGAGCTGGCTTTCCCCCAAAAGTTCCAAACTTCGCACCGTGTTGAAGACAGATGAGACAGGACGAGAGGAAGTCAATCCTAAGATTGTGCCGTCTTGGTCTGCTGCTTGGTGCCTAAGGGGTTTGACGACCATTTTGGTGCAAGGTGAGTTCGACATGGTGTGGTTGGGTGGCTCATTTGGTGATTTTCGTGAGTTGATGTGATTTGAAAATATGATGTACTTCTCCAAGATGTGGCTGTGAGGGTTTTTGGAAATAGGATGTTAGTGTGGAAAACGTCTGATGTTTAGAAAGTCCTCAGTTCATGTCCTATATCCCTGATGTTGTTCTTCGGCATTGTCGACGTGCAAAGCTTTGTTGGCGTTTATGACGACTGTGTTGGTCCAAGTTCCGTTCATTCTTGCGGAAATGTTACCAAAGTCTTTGTTGAAGGGAAGAGGAGGTTGATTTCGTCCTTTGTAGAAATCATTGTTGCCAGTCATTTCAATGCAGACATGGTATGTGTCTAGATGGAAATGTGACGGTACTTTGGTGCTTGGTGGTTACGTATTTTGTAATTTAGAATGAGTTTGGGTGCGTGGCTTAGGGCCGAGACCCATAATAAACAAATTGAATGCAGACATAGGGCCTTAGGGCTTCGGGCAGATGACCAGGAGTGGTTAACGCTCGTTAAACCCTTTAATGCAAAAGCGTAGGGGTTGTTAAAGACACGGAAGACGTTCATGTGTGTCCGCAATTTTGTTTGAAAGTGCAGGAAAAACAATTTGGTTGGATGGCTCATAAGGTCTATGTGTCTTGCACTGAACGAAGGTGTTGGCGTTCAACGAACAGGTGTGATGCAGGGGTAGAACATCCGGAAGCTGGATCGACGGGCAGGGCTTGAACTTTGCAGCCACGTAGGTTTGCGGTCAGGATCTCCAAGAATGTTGCCTTGTGGGTGAGTGGTTGATGTGTTGATTTTCAGAGTGGTTTGTAGGGTTTTTACCCTTACAGAAAACAGGACGATTTATAGGTCCCAGCAAAAGTATATAAAACCAGACAACAACAATAATTCATAATTTGTCCATAATTTGCTTTTGGTCCCAGGCAGGGAGAAACATGAGGGTACGTTAAGTCACCAAGGCGATTAGTCTTAC
Organism: Lithobius niger; assembly: GCA_023313725.1. Taxonomy (NCBI): domain Eukaryota; kingdom Metazoa; phylum Arthropoda; class Chilopoda; order Lithobiomorpha; family Lithobiidae; genus Lithobius; species Lithobius niger. Next base: position 29,496 of record JAHWFP010105227.1, on the reverse strand, counting down.
CAGAATAAGGAGCCGATTGAAGGGCAAGTTTCGTGAATTCTTCTTGGTGTTCCTTGAAAGGGTCAGAAAAGAGGTTCAAGAGTTGGATAAAGGAGCATCAATAGGCATGATTTTCCCACTGTTACACCAATGAAGATCAAGTTTTCTTCCAGAGGCTGTAAAAAATCCTGCAGGTTAATTCAGCAATGACTTGCGGTTTTGACGGCTTCTTACTTGAGAAATCCAGTTCTTTGAAGAGCGTTGATTTCTTAGAAATCTGCAGCGTTGTGGCAAAATACATTGTGACTAAATTCATTTAGCCGAGTCTTAGCCGAAAGGCTGAGAAAACCTTGCTTCGCGGCTGGGTCAGGGAGGAGGAGGGACTTTGTCAAGCTCCAAATTCCACCTTTCCTGAGGAGTAATCCTACGTTAGGCAGGGGCATTTTAACAGAATTGTTGATTGGCCTGAAACAGCATGGCGTTAGAGGTTGCAGGCGTGGAGGCCAAAGCCAAACCCGGTGGAAGGTACTTTGTTCTTGATTGGCTCAGAATCGGTCGGGTAAGGCTTGTGAAGAAAGCAGTCCGGGACGACATCTTCGATTGTTTTGAGGAGGTCTGAAAGCGGGATCCCTGATGTACCTTGGTCGTTTTCCAAGGATTCATCGAAATGGGAATGATGTGAGTCGTCATCCTGGCTGTGATGATTTGTTGAATGTCCGGACGAAAGATTGGAGTTGAGGCGGTCAGAGTTGAGTGCGGATGCCAAGTCCAACTCGCTGTCAGTGTCTGGAGCGGCAGGCTGATATCACCAAAAGTCAACAGGGGGGGGAGGGGGGTGAGTGGCGACATGCCGGGATCGAAAGGGAGGTGTTGAAGTGCTGGCAAAAGCCGGAATTAAGGGCTTGATGATGACGACAGTTTGCTGGAAGAGGAACAACGGCATCATTTTCGTTGCAGCCGAAAAAGGGGAGGAATGCCGTTTACATGCGGGATGGGTCAGTGAGGACGTAATCCAGTCAAGGGTGTAGGACTTCTTGAAGGATGAAGTGGGAGGTGCTGGTTGAGGCAGACGTTTCTAATACTTGAAGTCACAAATCGCTCTGCCCATGAGTGTGTGGATCTGCTTCAAGAAGAGAAGTTGATCGTGTGGCGGTGAAGAAGGGCCCTAAGATGGACTGTGTGAGCGGTGTGAGGATCGAGACGAAAGAGCGAGTGAAGTCCAGCTGAGGAGTGCCGATGGTTGGGGCCACTTTGAAACCTTGATTCTTGATTTTTGCAGATCCATGGGATTCCAAAGGGTGCATCTTCATGGTTTGACCGTACGGAACTGGCGATGCGGAAGCGGCAATCAGCGGGATTGATGCAGGTTGGGGTGAAGGCAGCACTTCCAAAAGAGACGACGAGTCTGAAGGTGATGCTGATTGAGTGGCGATGGGCCGACAACAACATCAAGGTCTGCTGGTGGAGAGCTAGCCGGAGAAAGAGAAGACTTCTTCGGCGATGGATCTCTCGGTGTCCCTTTAGATCTTGTTCGTTGGACAAGATAGTCTTCAAACCGGTGAGGCAGTTGCTGAAAACGACAGATGAAGGGGAAAAAACGAAAGTGAGTCCAAGTAGTGGTTGCTCGAGAAGAAAGGATGACAACCTGTCCAGTGTTTGTCCCACACATTGTAATTGCTGCTTTCGTTGTCAATCTGCAGTATGGTTGTTCCTGTCAGGCCGATGGTCGTTCGTTATTCCATTTGGTGTGAAGGCTGCTTTCGTTTCCATGTTGGAGGCATGATATGCACGCTAAGAGCCTCAAAGAGTCATGTCTTTCGGATTGGAAGTGGGTGACGTTTGATAGGAAGGTGGAATCCTTCCAGCCTTCTCCCGGGTTGGTGCTGGTGAAGTGGCCGTCTTTGTTGGGCGGAGGCAGGGAGTCCAATTGTGTCAGTCCTCTTCGACTGTTAGACATTGGCAGTGAAGGTGACAAGATGGCCTAGAGCAGGTTCGGACTGACACAGGCACAGGCACCCCTTGGGTAGCCTCCTTTTTTTCCTTTCCCCTGAAAAAAAAATGTTAGTTTTCAGGAACAAATCCCCAGCTCCTTTCTCCTTCCTTTAACTTTTGTTTTCATTGCGTTTGGTAACTCCTCCCCTCCCTCTTAAGGGAATTAAGTTCATAAAAAGAGGATTCCTTAAAATATACAATGAGTGCTGAAGAATGCACGGCGACACCAGAAATAACGGTAAAATATCAAAATAAACAAAAGCTTGCAGTATCAAACACAAGATTTTTTTTGCTGACGGGGAGGGAAGAACAAGACATACAAATGCTCTGTCACTGCCATACAGCTGCTACACATGCTGAAAAGGGTGTATGGGTGTAAAGTAGCAGCTACTACCCTCGCTCTGCCACTCCTTCCCACCGAAAAAAAAACTATACATGAGGTAAAGCATCATCACTTAATCAGACTTAAGTTCCTGGTAAAACATATGACACCCCTCCCTATCATTTCTATAAATGGCACAGGCACCCTTTCCTACCCAGTCCGGCTGTGACATATAGCGAACATATGTGACTGGTAATCAACTTGAAAATCTTGCGCTGGTGAACACAGTTGCAGTGGAAGGGTACCCAAAAGAGCGCATCAGAACTCGGATGCTTGCCACAAAGCTGAAACACTTGACTGGAACGAGATGAAGAAGAACACCAGCTGGCTTGTTAGACCACTTCAGAGATCGGCGATTCGAAAAAATGAAAATGCGTCTGTCAAACAACATGCCGACTGGTCGATGTTGTGTTAGCTAATTATTTCTTTAATTTTTTCGGCGTCATGGAAGTAGCCAGTTTTGTGAAGGAGAAGGCTGCAGAATCGAGTGAGACAGGCGGCAAGGTCCAAAAAAGTGGGAGGTTCTTCTGCGTACACAGGCGGAAAAAAAAACCGCTGAAAGAGAACAATTTTTACAGGGGAGTAGTAGGATAATGTGGATTTGCTCAGAGAGAGAGAGAATCACCAAGATGGCTGCAAACTGGAAGCCACCATCTTGGATGAAGACCATCAATTTGGAAGGTTTTGACGTCACATCCGGGCCACCATTTTGAATGACGTAACTTCCTGTCATTAAAGGGAACGGGAGTGCCTCCATATTGAAGAGTGGAACCGGAAGTGCCGCAATTTTGGGGTGACCCAAATTGAAGGCGACCATTTTGGGGTGTTCACTATTGAAGTCCGCTGAAATTATTTAAAATGCCCATAACTCGGTAACCACTGGTCCTAGACCAAACGGATCGAAATTCGGCTACCCTTTTGAGAACCCCACCGGGGGTCTCAGCTAATGGATGGCCCACCCAAAACTGGTTTATTCGAATTTTGGGAGTTGGCCCATCCCAATAACTCAGGAACCGTTGGTCCTAGAGGAAAACCGTTCGTGATTTAGAATCCCCGGGCTGTGCCCTACGTGTTGGCCTCCTCGGAAATCAGGTACTCGAATTTTTGGAGTTGGCCCACCCCGATAACTTGGGAACCGTCGGCCCTAGAGCAAAACTGCTCGGGATGTGGGTTCCCAGGTTGTACCTTATGTGTGGCCCTCCCCGGACTATTTACCGAGTTCATTTTGTAAATAACTGGCCGTAACTCGGGAATCCGGTCTCCCCTTCTATTGGGCTATCGCGAATTTCATTTCACTGCTACTGGCTTCCCCCTCGTATCATCGGGGTACTGAGCCCCTCCGCCGCGTCAAGGCTGCAGTTATCGGAGGGGTGGGATGGGGTGGGATGGGTTGGGAGTAGGACGGGGTCACAACCGCCTGCGCAACTTGGTCGGACATGTCGGAGACTGAATTCCTCCGATGGAATAGCCGGTCGTGTCGGAAATGGGGGGGGGGGTAAAATAGGAGCGATGCTTAAAAATGTCTAGAACCGAAATAGGGCGTCCTAGGACGACCGCTAGGACGCGGGTGTTGAATTCTATAGGTTTCAAAATCGAAGGCCTCTGGTTTGCTCACACTTCCCATGCCCCGCAACGACCACATACTCGCATCCTTCGCATGCTTTACCTCCCCCCGCTTAACCTACTTCACACGTGGCCCCCAGGTGAAAGGAGAAATCGCTTTGAGAGGGTACCATCCTTGATACCAGAATGGTTCCCGGTATCGTTTTTCCCCCTTCTTCTTCGAGTCGCTCATATGCTCCAGATTCCTCAACAGCTCTATCTCCTGAAACTCTGCAGGCTCTGCAACCTCCTCCCGGCTCAAAATCTTGACCCCAGTCGCCGGGTCGAGCACCTGTAGAATGAGGGGAGATGAATCTTTGGAACAGCACCCCCATTGTTTGGGGAAATCAGACCGGTATGACATCTCGAGTTGGCATAAAGCAAAATCTGTTTATACACGATTTAGCTTTATATATGAAAAGCTTTTCAATCGGTCCTGCACAACAACTCGAGGAAGTGAGGACCCGCAGGCATAACTCGGGAACCGCGAGTCCTGGAGCGAAACGAGTCGGGATTCGGCTTCCCGAGTATCTCCCTATGCCACCGAGTTCCTTTTGAGATTAACCAGTGGTAACTCAGGAACCACTAGTCCTAGAGCGAAACGGTTCGGGATTCGGCTTCCCAAGTGCACCCCATGCAGCCACTGAGCTCATTTTGCGATTAACCGGCCATAACTCGGAGAACGGTAGGTCCTTGAGCAAAACACTTCGGAATCTGGTCTCCCTTAAACCCCAGCCCCCTGTCGCTCCATCAGACGGCTGCCGCCAAGTTCATTTTCTCGCCCCATCACAAGGCTGCCGCTAAGTTCATTTTTCGGTTTCCCTATATCATCGGGTAACGAGCTGCTCCACCACTTCAAACAGATTAGTGTACCCTTCATTAAAATAATACAGTACGGCCAAGCAATATTGCCCACATGATACCTCGACGGCCACTTGTATCCTCATCGAGTTCCATACGATATTCCTATGTCCGAGGTAACTGTAGAGTTCTGCAAGCGGTTTTGAGCCGAACGAATCGAAGTACAGGGCGCACGAACACCCTCTTTAGGTAATATGCGATCCAGTGAGTTCCATCCCCGTCTCTCAAGTCCTGCAAGTTCAGTATAGTGTATTCGGACACTCTGGGATGCGCGGAGAGCAGGTCTTTCGAATAAACTCCTCTGAATGTGCGGATCCCACAAATTTTAGCGTATCCGGCGAGATCCAAGTTCGTTAAGGCCCTGTTCACGGGAACCCCGGCTTCAGATAAAACCCACGACCACACCGTGGAATTTTTTTCTTCTTCCCAGTCCCCTGCCCGTCTTCGAAGCGGCTAGGGCTTCCATCTTGGCATTGTGCCACTTTATTTCTTCGAGCTGTCTCGAGTTGGCCTTGGAGTCATTGATGGCCTTGGCTATTCCCGCCGCTCCGCCTCCTACTGCTCCGAAGGCAGCGAGGATTGGGAGCAGCAGGAGAGGAAAGCCCCCTTTCCAGACTTGGGTATGCGAGCATTTAAGATTCAATCCCTGGCTCGTAGCTCGAGCCTTTCGCATTCTCGACTGCTGCCCTTTGGTGACCGGTAGAGATACGTTGGTCTTCCGCTTCAACTGGGAGTTGGACAGACGAACGCTCTGTGTTTTTCCAGCCTTGCGTTGTCGAAGCATACGCCACTTCTGGGAAACCGACAACTGGAGGGCGGTTAGGGAATATATAATTAATGTACTTTTTATTTATCTTTTTTTTTTCCCACTCACGTCACGACTTCGACTTTGCTCCTGTCCAACTTGAGGGTCATGAGAAGGCCACTGATAACCAAGGCATAGCATCGAGTGCTGCCCGGTACTTGAGCTCCGAATTTAAACCTCAGAGTCACGTCGATCACGCTCGATTTAAGCCTATCGTTCTGTTTCGAGCAGTCTATGCAGATCAGGGGAAAGATCTTACCATAAGTCGAAACATTGAAAGCGGGTCCCTTTACCGACTCCCCGTAAACTGCTTCCTAAAGTGGAACAAGTCTTGATACGCATTCGAGATGTTTCCGCTGGCAAATCCGCATTCATGTTAAGAAAGGGATATCGCTCCGAGTTCAGAGTCACGTGCGCATCCGTGAGACTGCAGTGATCGAAGACGGCCGGATTCTTTTTCTGATACGTTTCCCTCGCAGTCTGGAACCCGATTATTACTTATCTCGGGGTCTCGATAGAACTCGTCGTGATCAATCTCCAAGTACAGCTAGTCGTGGTGGGCAAATCGAGCATGTCCGAGTACCAGTGTCTGAAAGCCATGGGTACGGTGATTTCGACATCTACTAACCCATACAGCCTATTCTTCTGCGCGTCTGAAGGGGTTACATGGGGAAGGTGCCAGGACACCTGCTATAGAACTATCTTTCCCGGGGTTACTCCGGTGTCTCGGAAGATGGCATTCGTGTCCGCAGCCCACATTAGAATCAACGTTTGCTGAACCTCGTAAATCGCTTTCGTGTAATCTTCGAAAAATCCCAGGAGATGGGAGAGGGGGATAGTATAAGCGAAGGATCCTTTCGGGGAGTGGGCGCTTAGAAGGACGTCACTCTTGTGTTTGAAGACGGTATTCGTTCCATCGTCAGCCGCACTGGCGCTTGGCACCGTCCAGCGACCATCCCCTATTCGCAACGTGGGCTTGGTCTTACGGGCCGTAGGAGACAATTCCCTTAATGGTGCTGGCAAATCCCGGATGATTGATCTCGTCCACGGTCTTGTCCCCTATTTGGAACTTGATGTTCGAGAAGAGGAAAGCTATCGCGTTGCTATGTTTTCGGTGGCCGCGTAAGCCGACCCGTCACTCGCTTTTACCAGGGCACCCTTCATGTGCATGTAACTCTAGTGGGGATGGGTGAAGAGATCCTGGTTCTGAACCACTATCCTAAGTTCCGAGTTCACGCTGTTCAAGTTCGTCCCGGCTATCGGGGTGTAGTCGTGGTAATTATACTCTACCATGGACTCGTCCAGGATAAAAGGCGCCTGGACATTTAGGTATCCTTCTACAGTCTCCATTTCGCATTGGAGATGAGACTCTCGAGATAGGCCGCGTTCGATGGAGTCAGGACTTGCCAACGTTTAGCTTGGGATTCGGTAGGCTGCGGGGGTTGCTGTGTGTTGGGTTTGAAGTCCAACGGATGCTAATTATACCCTTTTATATGCGTAAAAATTCCACCTACCGCTTCCTCAGGTGCAGTCGCACGGTCACAGTCTCTCCCCTCAAATTAAGCGGACGATAGTCCTGGTCGGTAAGCCACATTCTGATGGAGTGAATGGCGTTGCTGGCTACGTGTAAATAGATCAAGTTGTGCGGGGATTGTAGTATCCTGTATCACGGTGTGCAGTTCAGAAAGAACGAGTATAGTGTCAATTGCCTCGACCCGTTCATGTCAGAATTGCCTACCAGATCGTAGTGTATCAAGACTGAATTGAGGTCGAGGACGTTGGCCGTGTTCTGGGCAATGCTGATACCATGTACGTACACTTCGGGCTCGAATCCGAATAACTTCCGCACACTTGTCGGGTCGTCAGCAGAGAAATCTATCTTGTATTGTTTGCCTGTGATATGCAGCTCGCATTTCAGAATACTGGGGTTATTGACAATACGGATGTACGAGGCGTCGTTTGGGATGTCCCAGTGCTGACGCTTCTTCAGCTCCCCTTAGACGTATTTTTCTATCGCTTCCGATTCTTAGGAACCTTCCGGGATGACGAGTTTCGTCCATTTCCTGCTGTTGTTGTGGCTGTACCTAAACGTGTCCGAGTCGAAATCTTTCATGTTCGGAATGGAATTGTACATTTCCAAGTTGACCAGGGCGATCTCCCATCCCTCCTCGTTGTCCACGAGCAGTAGAGGAGTTGAAAAGTTAGTGGTGAAATCCGCGGCGTTCGAGGAAAGAACTATGGAGGAGGAAGGCATCGTTCCCCATACGTCGCACGAAACGAAAGTGTCTCGAACGGTCTTGGGCATTAAAAAGCGCTCTTTAGCCCTTTATTGGTTATTTTTTTTCTAATTTCTCCCAAACTCTTCGATCAACTTGCCGTGCTCGGCATCCGATAAAAGACCGTAAGCTTTCAACTCGGCCCAAATGTGCACTATTTCCTAGTCTAGCGAGGTGTTCCCAGCACCTCTCAAGGCCCTGATAGTTTCAGTCTTTCGCACAGATCGTTCGGGTCTTTGTAAAATCGGTATCCTTTCCCTCATCATGCCGGCCGCTTAACGGACTTAACGCGCTTTGCGTATCTTTCCCCTTGTCGAATCAGTTGCTGGGGCCCTTCTCCTTGCCAAACACCGGTTTAATGAAGGTCGCGTACTTGTAACCGGCACTCAATTTCAGTCTCTTAGATTCGGGATCGTGGTCTCTGTAGACCGCGCTGCTTCTCCTGAGAATATCGTGATAATCCAACAGACTCGGGTGATCGTCGGTCGGTTTATGGGGGTTCTTGAGCATGATCAACTACCACAACTCGTCGGTGCCCCTGTACTTTTTCCCTCCCACTACCACGTCATCCTCTTCGAAATCCACATCCGAGGAACCTATCTTGTACTGTTTACTTTCCGGGTCGTACCTTATACCGAAAGTGGGGTCAGTGAGGGTCTCCCTAGTGGCAAACATGTTCAGGTACTCGGTAGCTAGCGGTCCTAGTTGCACGGTGTTGAGCAAAGAAGTCTCTTCTTCCAAGTATCTCATTCGAGCGCTCGGAGTCATGGCTTCGATTTGCATGAGCGAGGCGGGGGTTAGTGCTCCCATAGAGTTAGATAACCATCTCATCGCCCCGGCATTAAAAGCCAGCTCGGATTCCGAGTCTTCCGTATCTCCCTATCTTCCCCCCTAATATAGCCGGCGCCAGTCGCGGCTTCCAAGGCCCTCTGAATGTTTCAAAGTTTTTCCCCGTGCTGTATGTGTTGTTTCTGTTGCACGGCTTCGATAGCCAGCAACTCTTTGATCTGGAGCTGTCTTTGAACGGCCGCCTCCTTGCTGTCTATCGCTCGGAGTTTTGGTCTGCTCTTGGATGGGATCCGCGATCGGTTTGAAAATCTTCATCAGGTGCTCCGACTCAGTGGCCCTTTCGAGTTTCGCGTTGAGGAATTTTCGCTTGTGACGCTGTTTTAAAGCTCGAACTGTTTGGAGAACTGGTCCGGGCGATGCCGAGTTGCCATGGTTTTTTATTGAGGAAAAAAATCGTATGTCCCCGTCAACCCAAACACGCGTTCTCATCAACCCAATCACACGCGTTCTCGTCAACCCAAACACACACGTTCTCGTCGACGTCGATGTCAACATCGGGTAACAGACTCAATCCAACATGCGTCTCTACCTCCCTTCTCTCAAGGGTTTGGTCTTGTTGATCATTAGAAAGGTCAGAGTTCCAACACTACCCGCAGGTCCGCTTAAACTCCTCGAAGCTCATCTCACACCCAACGTGGTTGTTGTAGACATGCTTGAGATTGGCGTCGTCTTGCCTGAAGAGAATCAGGACGTTCGCGTTGTCTTGGACAACTCTCTTCGGTATCCTGCTGTAGGTCTGGCACAGGTAAAAGACATCCACGTTGGCGCTCTGACCGTAGGCGAAGTGCCTCTCAATCCTGTCCTGTTTCTCGATCATGCAGTCATTGAAGAGGAATACGGTCTTCTTGCCAGGGTCTAGAAGCACCTTGGGTAGCGGTACCTCTTCGTTGTTCGAGCATAATACCGCGACTTCCGGGCAGGTCTCGTCGAAGGCCCGCCTTAACTTCTCGAACTTACTCTGAAACAGAGTCTTGGGGCACACGTAGAGTCTGTCGTATTCTAACAAGCCCTCGTTGCAGAGGAGGTTGAGGATGAGGTTTGTCTTCCCGCACCCAGCCTGACCGCAGACGATCTGAGCTTACTCCGAGGCGTCTCGATCTTCCCGACAGTTTCGCCGAGGTTGTCGTAATTGATGAGTTTCATTATTCAGTTTAACAAAGGCCTGAAACGCATTTTAAACATGTACTGCTTGAAGTGCAAACAGGACACCGACACCCTCGACTCCAACCTCATAATGACGTCGAACAACCGGCTGTTGTTGAAAGGCAAATGCGCGGACTTTGGAACCACGAAAGCCCAGTTCCAGAAGGGCTGGAAGCGAGGCAAGAAAGGTTCGGATCTGTTTAATAAGATCATCGACAAACTACAGGTAGAACTCGGGCCCAGTACTGTGGGCCCGGTACAAAACTCGGCAAGAGACTGGCCAGGGAAGACGTCAGTATAAAAGCCTTAGACGAAGCTAGTAAACGACACGACCTAGCCTACGCCGCCAGCTCTGCTCTGGAAACCGACACCAAGCCAACGAGGAGCTGGCTTCCGAGGCCCGGAATATATTGCTGTCGAACACCGGGGGGTTGGGTGAGAAGGCGGCCGGTGCAGGTGTTGACGGTGCGATGAAGGTCAAGTTGGGGATATGTCAAACCCGATAAAAATAAATGAATAAAAGAGCTGAATGGATACGTTAGTCGAAGAACTGCACAAACCGGCTAGGCGTCGATACCCGAGACGTAAAACGAAGACCCTCGGCGTCGATGACTTGTGGCAAATCTGGTGGAAATGTTCCCGTACTCCAGCGTTAACGAGGGATACAAGTACCTGCTCACGCAGCCAGACACGTATAGTAAGTTCGCCCGGGTGAAACCCGTCAAATCAAGAGTATGGGAGACGTTGCTACCACTTTCGAGAAGATGCTGGTCTCATCCAGGCCGAGACATCTGCAGTCGGACGAGGGGAAGGAATTCTTCGACTCCCGATTTTCAGCCCTGACGAAACGGTACGGTATCAACCACTACCGCTCCTTTTCCGAGACCAAGGTCAGCGTGGTGGAACACTTCAACCAGACCCTGAAGACGGCTATGTGGCACGAGTTCACGCGTAGGGGAAGCTACCAGTGGTTCGACCTGATTGCCCCACTTCTACGCCAGTACAACGGAACCGTCCACAGGACGATCGGAGCTAGACCGAAAGACGCGGTTGCGGGTATTACCGTTCCACCAGCCGTTCGAGTGTCGAATCGTTAGGCGGGTAAACATAAGTTTAAAGTCGGGGACAAGGTGAGCATATCCCACGTCAAAGGCACGTTCGACAAAGGTTACCTGCAGAACAGGACGAATGAGGTATACGCGGTGGGCAAAGTGCGGACACGAGTCCCGTCACGTACACCTTGAGGGATTACAGTAGGGAGGGTATCGAGGGCGGGTTCTACGAGCAGGAGTGCAAAAGACGCAGGTGCCGGACCTGTTTCTGGTGGAGAAGGTGTTAAAGACGCGAAAGGTGGGGGGAAAGACCAGTTACCTGGTTAAGTTGCGGGGTTATGATGATAAGTTCAACAGTTGGGTCGATAACCTGGACTTGCTGGGATAAGTCACAACTGGAAATGACGTACTACATCAACCGGACATGACGTACTACATCAGCCGGAAATGACGTACTACATCAACCGTGACGTAATGCATGCTGGAATGTTCTAGAACATTCTATTTGATCACGTCATTTCTGGTTGTGGTGCAATTTCCGGTTGATCCAGTATAAAGCTAAGCCTTTTTCCCGCACTCTCTCTTTCCAGTTTGGATTTCGTTGAGAGAGCATCGCCACACCGCCTCTCGCTTTCCAATTTACATCGAGAGAATATCTCCGCCGTGTTTGTAAGTTCATTCAATCTATTCTTAATACATCTAGAATTTTTTTTCATATATAAATGGGAAGAGTGTACATTTAGTTTTCAATCCTTGTTTCTAGATTCGAAAATGTCCGCAAAAACAGTCTTTACCTGCGGTGAAGAGTTCTCCTCCCAACGGGATCTCATCGAGCACCTTCCCGGATGTCGCCAACAGGGAGACCCGACAGACGATTTCCGTTGCGTCCTGCGCCATTCCATCTGCGAGGAGACCGGGTGCGACGACTGCTCCGTGGAACCGTCAACCTGCGAAGACGCCTTCGAGGGTAGCTTCCGGTGCTACATGAATGACTTCGCGTGTGACGACGGTTATGCCTCTCTCCTCCACGATCCCGTACGCCTCATGTCCTCCGCCATCACCCGACTTCTTTTCGTCTGCCTCACCAGCTTATATCCTGTAAATTTCAAATAATGTTTGACGACGAGGTTTTCCAGAGCCGGACAAAACTTCATTGGCGGGTTCTGGAGCCTCTACGCCAACGCTCCCTCCACCCACGATATCCCTCGGTTGGTCGAACAAGCCTACGAGAAGATCCATCACGCCATTGACGCCTGCGCGGAGAAAGGCAGCGGCTGGGTCGTCGAGGCCATGACGGATCTCCGGATCAAGGTGGGGAAGTACGACCCCTTCCGAGCATCGTTCTACGTTCTCCTCCCGGTACAGCTGAGGAAGAAGCGGCAGTTCATTGTGAACATGGAGAACGGAACGGAAAACCGCTGCTTCCTATACTCGTTGACGGCGGTTCATAGCAGCTTCATAGTGGAACCTTCACACTACGAGCACCCGCCGTACCCTTCGGTACCCGGTGAAGCTCAGTCAGATCGACGAGTTCAAAGCCGAGAACAACGATCTTGCCATCAACGTGATCACCTACACCAAGGAATTCGGACTTCACCCTATCTGAGTCCATGGTCGGTCATCTGGTGATCGACTTGCTGTTTTTGGCCAAGGATGACGACAATGACAGCCCCAATTACCACTACTGCGCCATAATGGACTTCGACGTCTTCTTTCGGTTCACCGGAGTTGGTCATCACAAAAAGTTTTTCTGCCGGAAGCGCTTCGCGGGTTTCTCCAGGGAAATCACCCTCCGCAAACATCGCGCGAAGTGTTTTGCCCTGCACCCGAGCCAGCAGTTACGGTTCCCCAGACCCGGCGCAAACACCCTGGAGTGCAAGTACTTCTGTCGGGAAAACAAGCATCCCTCGGTGATCTACGCCGACTTCGAATGCTTGCTCCAGCCCGTGTAGGGTCCTCTTCCCGGTCCGTCCACCAGTTCCACCACAACCATCCACAAGAACGTACCCTGCAGCTACGGGTACGTCGTCGTCGGAGCGGGTGGAGAGATCGTGAACGAAAAGTATTACTTCGGACTCGACGCGGTGGAAGATTTCATGAAGCCTGTCGAAGAAGAGGGCCTGAAGTACGCTGCCATCACACCAATTCTCATCCTCTCGCCCTCACCGAAGAGGAAGAGGCTCGTTTCCTGCTGGCCCAGAACTGCCACTACTGCGGACAAGGTTTTTACCCGGGATTGTACGCCTCGCAGAAGAAGGCTCGAGAAGAGATGAAGGTTCGAGACCACGACCATTTCCTTCCCGGCAAGTACCGCGGTGCGGCGCACAAGAAGTGCAACTTGTCGGCAGGCAGACCAGCGTCATCCCTATGGTTTTTCACAATTTGGAAGGTTACGATATGCATCTACTGATGTTGGCTGCCGAGAAATTTACTGGAAGCGTCGACGCCATCGCCAGGAATGCTGAGCGACGCACCCAAGAAGAATCTCGTCGTCACGCTCAGGTTCATCGACAGCTTGAACTTCTTGGCCCCGTCCCTGGCGATGCTCGTCACGAACCTGAAGAACGCAGATGGTGCCTTCGATATCCTCAGGGCCGGACTGGAGCGATCTTCCCTTCGCAACCGTTTCACCTCGCTCAACCCCGACGTCAACAGCGACACTCTCCTAAACCTGCTTACCAGAAAGGCCACTACCGCTACGAGCACGTCACCGGAGCTTCCACCTAGAGAGGCTTTCTATTCGAAGGTTAAAGAGGAGGGAATCGGTGAAGAGGAATACCGACATGCCCGAACAGTCTGGAACATGTTGGCCGTCAAGTTCTTCGCCTCCGACCACGCCGTATACCAACACACGGACGTCTACCTCCTCACCGATGTCTTCGAGAACTTCCGGTCTCTCCGCCTCCAGACTTATCGTCTCGATCCCTGCTACTGCCTATCCACACCCGGATTCAGTTAAGGCGCGGCACTGCGGCGAACGGAAGCTAAACTCGACCACTTCGCCCACTTCATGAAGCATAATTTCATCACTCCCGGAATTCAAGGCGGTCTTTCATACATCGCTCGTCACTATGCCTTCGCCAATAACCGTTATTTCCCCGAGACCTTCGACCCGGAGCGTCCCATATCTTCCCTCATCTACCTGGATGCCAACAACCTCTACGGGTAGGCCATGGTACAGAAACTTCCGTATGAAAACTTCAGGTAACTCACCAAACGGGAGGTTCGAGCCTTCGACGTCTTCTCGGTGTCTAACGACGGGGACTAAGGCTACATCTTGAAAGTGGACTTGGACTACCCTCCCGGATTACATGACACCCACAACGACTACCCGCTGGCCCCGGAATTGTTGAAGATCGACCCTTCGATGGTATCGGAGTTTTCCAAGAGGGTGGCTGAGGAAATCGGACAAGTCGTCAACTCTATTACCAAGCTAGCGTCCAACCACTTCAACAAGCGGAAATACGTCGTGCAATACCAGAATTTCAAGTACTACCTGCAGCAGGGCTTGGTTCTTCGATGCATCAGGCATTTCCTGGGCTTCAAGCAGGTGGCCTGGCTTAAACCCTACATCGAGGGAAACACCGTAAGAAGACAGGATGCCGCGAACGACTTCGAGAAGAACCTTTACAAGTGGCTAACAACAGCGTTTTTGGAAAAACGCTGGAGCAAAAGCAGAACAGGCTGTCCATGAAACTCACCAGCAAAGTGGAAAAGTCGGTGAAGTACACTTCGCTTCCTCATGCAGACTCGTTCCAAATTCTCAACGAGCGCCTAATCACCATACTACTGAAGGCCAGGACGATCGACTGCGACCTCCCCATATATTCCGGTTTCACCATCCTGGAGTTTTCGAAGCTATTGATGTACTAGTTCCACTACGGGTACATCAAACCGAAGTATGGGAATAAGGCGTCGTTGCTCTTCACGGACACGGACAGCCCGTTTTACTCCATCAAGACGTACGACGTCTATGTAGATATGGCCGAGGCTCGGAGCGAGTGGTCCGACACGTCAAACCACAACCCCACCAGCGCCCTCTTCAGCGCCGAGAACAGGCAAGTTCAAGGACGAGCTGGGTGGGGTACCGGTGAAGGAGTTCGTGGGACTACGATCGAAGATATACTCCTACATCACCGAGGAGACTTCCAAGCAGACAGCAAAAGGCATCGGCAGGACCTTCGTTAAACAACACCTGGTTCACGCAGACTACAAACGATGCTTCGAACCGCATACCGTGGAGAAGGGTTCCTGGGCCACGATTCGTAGACGAAAACACCAGCTCGCTACAGACATCGTGTCCAAGTCCCTCCTCAGTCCTTACGACAAGCGCTACATCTTGGACGACGGGGTTCGCACTTTGGTTCATGGACACTACGGAACTTCTCCGACCGGTTATGAGGAGGGGAGGACGACTTCGACTCTGACGTGGCCCTGGAAAGTGATCCGGAGGAGGTGGAGAAGAGAGATCGAGAAGAGGAAGCGTCAGATACCGAGAAGGAGAGTGAGGAAGCGAGAGTGGAAGGGGTACCGTCCCGTCAAGAAGTGGAGCAGATGACCAAGTTGGACGAGAGGGAGAGAAGAAGAGAGTCCGACAGGTTGAGACAGGCGGCTGCCGAGCAGGAGAGGTACGCCTCCATGCGCGAAGAGAGAAAGATGGCCAAGAGAGAGCAGGATGCGGCTACCAAGCGGGAGATGTACACCTCCATGTGTGAAGAGAGGAAAATGGCCAGGAAAGAGCAGGATGCGACGCAAAAACGGAAGCATTATAACGAGTCTGGAGGAAGACAGAAGGAAACGAAAGTTGTTAGAATGGCACAGAAACGAAAAGCTATGACGGAGGAAGAGAAGGTGGAGGCTAACAAAAGGAGATGGGAACAGTATGCTGCGAAGAAGAAGAAGTCATAAATCCAGCCCACTTAATCTACATGGTGCCGTCGGCTATGCCATCGGGGACTTCGGTCTCCGGCAGGTCCGACCAAGGTGGAAAGGCGTTCATGACCCCGTCCTACTCCCAAACCATCCCCTACAATACCATCCCACCCCATCCTTCCGATAACTGCAGCCTTGATGTGGCGGAGGGGCTCAGTACCCCGACGATACGAGGGGAAAGCCAGTAGCAGTGAAATGAACTACGCGATAGCCCGATAGAAGGGGAGACCGGATCCCCGAGTTACGGCCAGTTATTTACAAAATGAACTCGGTAAATATTCCGGGGAGGGCCACATGTAGGGTACAGCCTGGGGAACCCAAATCCCGAGCGGTTTTGCTCTAGGACCGACGATTCCAGAGTTATTGGGGTGGGCCATCCGTTAGCTGGGACCCCCGGTGTGGTTCCGAAAGGGTGGCCGAATTTCGATCCGTTTTGCTCTAGGACCAACGTTTACCGAGTTATGGGCATTTTATATAATTTCGGAAATTAAAACTGAAACCCCAAAATGGTTGCCTTCAATTTGGGACACTCAAAAATGGTGGCATTCCCGGTTCCACTCTTCAATATGGAGGCATTTCCGGTTCCTTTAAAGACAAGAAGTGACATCATTCAAAATGGTGGGCCGGATGTGACGTCAAGACCTTCCAAATTGATGGTCTTCATCCAAGATGGTGGCACTTCCGGTTTGCATGGGGGTGGCCATCTTGGTGATTCTCTCTCTGAGCGAATCCCACACTATCCTACTACGCAGGGGAAGCAAAAGAACAGAAGGTGGTGTTGAAAACAGTACTCTCACAAGATGGTGTCAACTTGCTTTCGTTTCAAGAACGGTGAAGCATTTGAGATATGCAGCTGGCAGGCTCTTAAAGGCACATAACTCCCTCTGGTATACTTTAACAGTTTTCCTCGATACATTACCGGAAATAGTTTTATATGAATTCATTTACCTTTTATTTGATGGTCTAAGGGTACGATCCCGATGACAGATGTGGCGCGTGTACGCTAGTAAGCTTCTTTTTTACCAATCGGTCCGAAGGGTATCTCACTCCCACCAGAAAGCTTCTCGGGCTTCTTTTAACAGTGACGTCAGGCAATGTTTACACGCCTAGTCTGTGACATAGTGATTCTTCGTGCACTTCAAGTCACGTGACTTGCCGCTTCTGAGCGAAAGCCAAGTAAGATAGTAGGTGCCTTACTCGAGGCACGCAGCTTCAATCCCAGTTAACCTTGTTCTGAGCTTATCAGGAGAAATGGCGAGTGATGAACGCATTTATCTATGCCACTAAGTATCTTATCTTTGCCGCCGAATCGGTAAAGGAAAGGACAAAACGAGAATTGGATCGACAATTAGGTTTATCCTATGTTTACGGCAAGAAACTAGGATTAAAGAAGGGGTCGGCAGGGGTATCGGGATCCTGACATGGTGTTGGACAAAACTAAAGTTGGAGAAGAAATTAAATTGCGGATTGAGTTTCCGACATAAATTCTCATAGCAGACATAAGGCCTAAAGGGAAAAACGGTTAGCTGCAGCACCAATTAAATTACAACTAGGGTCGGTCGGGAGAAGCTTTCTTTTTTTTTTTGATGGTACACTTAAAGCAACATACCGCCTGCCTCACAACACCCACGCGACGATCACATCCGTGTATTTACCGCAGCTAATTGTTCCTCGTAGTGAAAAACATAGCTACTGTCTCAATTGGCATTGCGCCTAATAGTCCAGCCACCGTGAACCCATTGATCGTGTCGTCAAAAACCGGAATGATTCTTGTATTTTAAAATCACAATTTTTAATTTTCTAGACTAGTGTCTTATAATTTTGCTTCGGCAATCTATTGGAATAATTAATTTTAATTTTTACCGCATTAGCCTATTAGATTGTAGATCTCATGGTAATTATTAGAAAATTAGTACATGCACACACAGAGATGAAACATCATGATTATTGTACGCGCGCATTGAATCATTTAGTGACGGGTCGTTCTTAAATATAGTTAACAATATTCAACAGAAAATCTCCTAGATGCCACATTTTAAAACGGTTTTTTTTAGCAAGGGAAAGATAACGGTAAGTAAATAAACCTTTGGGGCCATACTTGATGTGGAGGATCGAGAAAAGTAGCACTGGGAGGTATATCCCTTTAAAACAGACCCAATTTTATGCCTTTTATTTAAGCTGTTTCTGTACAATAACGCCGTTTTTGATTCCCGCATAATACTAAAACATGAAGTCACAAATTAGGCTGCAAGGAAAAAAATAATGGTCGAGAGGAATAAATGAGATCCATCGCAGGGGCGTCCGCAGAAAGGGGGGGGGGGGTTTAAAATATCTCCCCCCCACCACAAAAAAAAAAGCGATACATAATGACCGGTCCCTAAGCATGCCTCCTTGAAATCGCCAATAAATTAATATACGTAACATAGTCCGCAACGCTAGGACGTAAATTTCGACATCAACACAGAATAAAGACCCCAGAATCTTTTATTTGGTCAACTTTGTTCAAATAAAACTAACGTGCGGGTATTTTACCGCTGCAACAGACAGGAGACATTGATGATCATAACGTGTAGTCATCTGTGCCAGTGTTTGCTTACCTTTTAGCATTCGTACGACGTGTCACATGGCGCGGCTTGGAAATGAGTATGATCAGGGGTAGCATAAATATAAGAGGACGTGAATATAATGCGCTCCTGGTATGATCTAGCATCGGATGTGATGTCATGCTTGTTTCACAGAGCAATGCGTGCCACGGTCGTGTGAACAATATTTTAGCGCAGTTGACGTATGAGTAAAACGGCCACGACGGAGGGATTTTTATGCCTTTAACAACTAAAAAAACCTCTAGGGAAAGACAGCATTCTTGAAAGGAATGCAACAATTAACAGGTAATGTGTATTTGAACGGCACATAGAAAGAGACCTGTTTAACCAGTTTGCAATGATTGCAGTGGATGTCACACTAAAATCTTTGGAAGGTTATGAAAAGTTGATTTCGACCTTATGGATTTTATTGCTGTCAGCTCTCTTGATATAAAACATAATGCATATGCGGGACATTGAAAATGTCTGGGTTCATCGCCAACCATCTTAGTCCTAGAGCCAGAGGGGGTGTTCGGTTTCATCTCTGGGGAGTGAATTTTTGCCCATGCCATTTGATTCTGCACTATTTGAGTATAATGTTTTGGCATGATACTTTTTGATTTGGGGTAGCTTTTGGTATTTATGACGTCATTCAATATGGCGGATTCCACCTATAAATAGGAAATGACATGTAGCTCACTAACGGTGCTTCCAAGCGGTTTTAACCACTGAACATAACTTGTAGCATACAGTGAAAGGAACATTATTGGTCCCTATGAAAAAGTCTCTAGAATGCATAATTTCGGAGCTACGGACCCGTTTTTATGTGCAAGGCAGTAATTTTTGTCCAGAAGAGGGAAAAGGGTTCATAACTCTGAATCTTCGCGTTCTAGACACCTTTTTATAGGGATCAATATTGTTACTCCTACTGTAAGCTACAAATTATGTTCTGTTGTCAAAGATGCTAAGGAGCATCGTTAATGAGTTACACGTCACTTCCTTTTTTTTTAGGTAGAATGCATTCGTGTGCTTATGAATGATGCAAGCGTAGTTGAGATAGAGTCCTCATCGTTTTGGATGTCCCACCTTGACATAGTAGATGTTCTTTAGATGACAGTTCAAGCAACAAGAGAAGGGATCTGGTCGTTGTATCTGGCTTGTAGTCGTAAGATGATTTCGTTGCCTTTAGTTTACGACCATCTCAACGATGTACATTACCTTCCAGTATATTATGCTGACATGATGGCATTTGAAAAAAAAATCATCAGTGTTACCATCCTTTAAGAGAGGGGACGTCTCTGTCTCCAAATCGTAAAAGTTAATCCATTTGGGAAGATACTTGTCGACCAAGTGATAGAGGAGACTTTTAACAAAGACACCCAAGGGCCATCTGGAACAATCACATTTAATAAGCATTCAGCTGCTGTTGAGAGGTACTATTTCCTCTCAGATGTTGATGAGTTCTTGTGGATGCTTAGAGAAGCACAGCTACTTCAATCAAGAAAAGAAGAAAGAGATGTTTCCGTAATGATTGACATATTGTCAATGTGTGGACTAACTCTTTCAAACAAACACACCTAGTAAACCTATCAACTAGTATGCTAGCTCCTATGGACGTTAGAAACGACACGGCTGAGGCTTATGAGGTGAAAAAGCGTATGACACTTCGCGTAGTGGAGTATGTTCAGGAAGGTGTATCACCAGAAGCATTTCACTCACCTATGTCAAAACAAAGACTAGAAAGTTGTGTACATCGTTATACAAGTTATACTTAATGCAGACCGGGGCCTCTTTGCCCTGATGGCTATCATAGAAAAAGAGATTTGGATATAATGAATGCACTTACGTATCCACTTGGGCCACTGCCATGGTCAT
The DNA here is from genome assembly GCA_023313725.1 of Lithobius niger. Taxonomy (NCBI): domain Eukaryota; kingdom Metazoa; phylum Arthropoda; class Chilopoda; order Lithobiomorpha; family Lithobiidae; genus Lithobius; species Lithobius niger. Next base: position 9,166 of record JAHWFP010105227.1, on the reverse strand, counting down.
TAAAAACCCAACAGGGAACCTTAAGGAAAACCGTAGTGTCGAAGCTCATGGGTATGCTCAGTAAAAGCTGTGAGCCTGCAGAAGACATCCCACAAAAGATTTCACCATAGATGGAATGAGTCTGGTTCACAAGTTAGTGGAGGTCCTGAAAACCTTTAGCCTACTACCAGAAAAGCTCTTTTTAAAAATCTTTCATAGTTCTGGTCCTTGAGCTCGTGTTGACCGTGTTCAATACATATAACAATATGTCTATGAAAACCACTGAAAGAATACAGAGGGCTTTAGAGGACACCTTGCATATTGAAAACATCGTGTTTGCTCATCCAGTGAGGAAATTTCTGTGCAACAATCACAACAAATCTGAGCTTATCAAGGTCCTGTGGAAGGAATGGCAGCTTCTAGAATTTACTGAGAAACTAGGTAACAAAGTTGTGTGCCTTACACATGAGAAAGTGTGCTTTCAAATGTCTGCAAGTGACTAATGTTACAGCCTTATATCATCACAGGAAGAAGATGATACACGACTCGTGCTTCATGCCTCTCATACACTAAATTTTCTAGTGTCGTAATCTAATGTGATGATACTGACTTTGCAGTTATACTGCTAAGCACGTTCCCAGCTCTCACAATGCATGGCAGGCATATTTTCCTTAAGAGTGGGACAACTAATTGTCTCCAGTACTACGACATGAACAATGGACAAACCCAATGGGGAAAACGTATGTGCTGCCTTAGTACCAATGCACACCATCACTGAGCGTGATACGGTCAGTGCTTTTGCAGGTAAGGGCAAATTAAGGCTTTTATACTTATGGAATTCTTAATCGCACTTGCAGTACTTTCAAATTGAAGTCTAGGAAGAAACAGTAACTGTAGTCAAGAACTTCGTCTACCGGCTTTATGACCATAAGATGGGCAAGGTAAATGAATTGCGATACTCATTATTCTGCAACAAAAAAAAAGTTTCAATCGAATCCACCCTACTTCCACCATGCAAGAATGCTTCTGATAAACATATGCAACGTTCTAACTATCAGGCAGCCATTTGGAAGAAAACTTTAAAGAAGAATCTGGTATACCTGTAAAAAATTGTCTAGACGGTATAGATTCAGCGTTATGAGCCCTTTTTCCTCTTCCGGGGCAAAATATATTGCCTTGTAAGCTAAAAACGAGTTTGTAGCTCCGAAACGATGTGCTGTAGACACATTATCATAGGGACCAATAATGTTCCTCTGACTGTATGCTACAAGTTATGTTCAGTGGTCAAAACCGCTAGGAAACACCGTTAGTGAGTTACACATCATTTCCTATTTATAGGTGGAAACGGGCGTCCGCCATCTTGAATGACGTCATAAATACCAAAAGCTACCCCAAATCAAAAAGTATCATGCCAAAACATTATACTCAAATAGTGCAGAATCAAATGGCATAGGTGAAATTCACTCCCCAGAGATGAAACCGGACACCCCCTTTTTGGAGGTCTGGCTCTAGGACTATCTGTGAAAGTGCTGGAATGGTGATGGTTTGGGTTGGTTCAGTGGGTTTCTGCGTCCTGGGAGTGAGATAGACGACCTTGAAGTACGTGGAGAAGAAGTAATTGGCAAGATCCATCTTGCTTGGGTCTTGCTGCAGCATAAACTTGTGGCGAGGGTGACAAGGGAAACCCTTTTGTAGGTTAGAAGGCGAAAGTTGCAATCTTGGAGTGGTTCATAAGGTTCTTTCATCAGAGAGTTGAAAACGATAGAAAGGTTTCCGTCTGAGAAAAGTCGTCTGGTTGTGGGTCTTTTAACTTCAAACGATTTGATGAGCAGTGAGATTCGAAAATAGTCCAGACGATTGGCTATGCCGGGGGGTTTGAATACAGATTCAGAGCTGATCAGATTACTAGGAAAGTTGAACCCTTTTAAGCCCTCCTTGAAGAGGTCATTGAAGAAAATCACGATTTTTGGTGGAGGGGGAGGGGATGATAGGAACGATTTACCATTTGTCACACCAATGAAACCATTTCCTCCAGTGGCTTGTTCTGATGTTGTGAGTATTCAACTAAAGGGACAGTAGGTTGGAAGCTGGGGGGGGGGGGGGGAACTTGGTCCCAGTAAGAAGATATGTTGGAAGGAAAAAGGTAGTGAAGTTTATTACTCTCTGTCGAAGAGAAGCAACAGGCCCGGGAGAAACGAAAGCCTTCCAGGAAGTGACGGCTTTCAACAAAAGAAGTTGGTGCAAGCGCTGGTTTATGGGGTTAGTCGAACCGTTTCCTACGGGTTTGAGAAACCAATCCTCACGACTCAGTTAAAGCATGGCGGTGGAAGGTCTTTATCCAAATCTAAGGTTTCACCTTACTGAGCAAGAGGCCCATTTTGTAACTGGGAGGTCAGGAGTGCAGTGGATTCGCCAAAAACTGCCCGACGTTTTTGGTTCCGATCACGGAGGCCAAAAACGGATCCAGTATAAAGTCCTCTGTTTTTAGCAGGTTCAACATTGTAGGACTTTAAATCTCATAAGATTTAAAAAGATGTTAAATTAAACGTGTGCGTTTACCCTTTTTGTCGTCTTCCGTTTCTTCTTTCGTTGAAGGCAGAAGGGTGAAAACGGTGAGACATTGATGCCGAAGGCATGAGACCATTCTTGGCAGGTGGTGAAGCAATGTTGGCGGTGCGTGGAGATCTACCGGCTTCATTTGCTTCTTTTCCCGTTGTAGGCGGGGCTTTAGGTGAGAATCTGTGGTTCAGTCACCCGTTTCCTGAAATGATGATTTCCCATGAAGGGACAGCTGGTTGTTGTTTTGGCTGCTCATCTCTTGGTTTCCTGACGATGTCTAGATGAGTAAGACCTCTGAAAGAGGTTTCGGCTGAGTGGAAATTGAAAAGTGATAAAGCATGTCAGCTGACGATCTTAATGAGAAGCACTATCCGTCAGGAGTTGAGTTGGTTCATTACGGCGGTGCGGACTCTGGTCCAACATGAAAGCCGTCCCTCACACCATATGCAGTCCACCAAGCTGTCATTCGAGCGTTGCATGAACGAAAGCAGGATGCGTGAGGTCATCAAAAAGAATAGAGATCTGAGGGCCAGGAGCTGCTTTCGGGAGCTGGTAATGAGGTGCAGTAATGAGGATCCTCGGATGGTGAAAGGTAAACTGTTGGCCTCCGTTGGCAGACGGGAGGGCAGCAGGCGTCAATGGCGCAGACAAAGTCGGCTGGCCAGGGGGTAGATGACGAGATGAGCGCTAGCCCCGGTCGAGCGGTGCTGATCTTCGGCAGTTAGCTTTTCTTCACTTTCGCTTTCCAACTGCGAAGTGGGCACGGTTGCCGGGGCCACTGAACGATGGGGACGGCAATTTCAGCTTCAGTAAAACGTAGGTAGCGAGAATGAGAAGTCACGATTGCTCGTTGACTTTGCTGTCTCTGATGTGGATGGCAAGTGAGTCAAGCCCGGCCGGAAGAAGAGGTAAGCGGTGTCGAGTGTTGATAGGCAGAAATCCAGGGCTTGCTGGGCGAGAAAGCCAGTTTTGATGGTCTTTCTGTCAATCACGACGGGAAGGCAAACCGGATGCCGGAGGCATGCTTGAAGTGCAAAAGTGAGGAATCTGAATTGAAACAATCTTCGTAGTCCCAAAGGGAACTGTGATCACGTGGACGGTGATGGCGGCACAGAGAACGCGCTCGGCTGCCCGTCTTCGGAGTGGCGAAAGCCTTTCACTGACGATCGGTGCGAGAATTCATAGGTGGCTACGGAATCGCAGCCATGTCCAAGCCGCTGTTGTCGGAGTGTCCGTGGTGAGAACGGTTATCGTCGCGTCGGGAACGAAAGGGGGTTTTCAGCCCGATGGGATGGCTCCGGACGATGGCCGGGAGTGAAAGGTCGACAAAAGAAGTGACGGTTGGAAAACCAGGAACGACTCCCTGATGCCGATAGCGAAGAATTACTCTGTCTCCCGAGGCGAAAGAGGTGAATTCCGGAGGGTGAAAGGGAGCGATGTGAGCAGAGGATGCGTAGATCCATCCTGGAGTGTACGGATTTCTGGCCAAGGGTACAGGAAAGGTAGTGAATTGAAGTCCCAACGAGCTCGAACGATAAGCTCAGCAACTTCTCCTTTCGTTGGCGGCTGGTCAGCAGACGCAGTGGGTCGTAGCGGCGAGCGGCTGAGACAGTCCCTTGATGAGCAAGACGAAAAGTCCAAGGGGTTCTCATTAGTAAAGTAAGATCGCTTGAGTTTCTTGCTTGTTTTCTTTGATTTCATCTCAAGCTTCAACTTAGAGTAAGGTCTTTAGCTTTGCAAAAAAGCCCAGCTGAAAGGGAATGCAAATCCGATGCCTCGTCGGCAAGCATGGCTTGGCCGCAGGGAATTGGCGAGGCGGAGGCAGTGTTGCTGGCAGAAGTGATAAGTCCAGCGGTTGGCGAAGTCGATGTGCCGGGTGAGCAAAAGCCTGTCAGACGAGGAAGGTACGGCTTCGCTGGAAGACGACGAGACAGAGGATCGCTTAGGTTTATTGCGGCGTGAAAGGAGGACTGGAGTCAAAGTGCCCTGAGGGCCAGGGGGCGAAAACGACGGGCGATTAACGACAATAGGATCAGCAGCAGACGAGTTGGCCGGAGATGGATCTTTCGCTGTGGCCTTGGCTTTAACCATCGCTGCGGGAATCTTCACTTTCGTGCGAGAATGAAAACGAGCGTGTTCACAGTGACAGCTTGAGAAAGAAAAATGGTCGTCATTGCCTTACGGTCGCTTTTATGTAGGAGGGAAACGCGCATGCTTACTGGGATTAGCGAGCTGGCTACAGTTAAACTTTTTAACTCAAGGGAAAATAGCATTCGAGATATGGATGCAAAAGAATGTAATGTAGATTTTCGTTGGAAATGGAAAGACTAGTCTATGCTAATAAAAAAAAAACCATCACCCTTTACATTGAAAGATCAAACACACATATCCAGCAGTGCGAGCCAGGTAGGCCTATCATTAGCACACACACTGGAAGCACTATCTACTTTTTCGGTACTAAAATTGAAAAACACTACATAATATTTATTTGCAAGACTTTACACTGGCATTTGTCGTTTTATTTTCAAACTGAAAAATGCCCCGATTCAGTATCACAAAAACAGGCAATAAGAACGGGAAAAAGTCCATGTTGAATTACTTTTTCTTTGTCAATTCCGGAAACTTTGATTGCCGTTTATAATCGGGTGTAACATACTTTCGGCCTTTAAAAGAAATAGTCTTGAAAATACCACGATGCCAAAATGCCTTAATTTTTATAATGAAAAACATTTGCTCACAGGGATTACAAAAAGACTACAAAATTGCTTTTTGGCACCTGAAATGGTAGGAAAAAAAGTTGGCCATTACATCAGCTGCGCCTCAGTAACCTATGTTTTATTTTAAAAAAGAACATTTTACCGGCTAAAAATGGTTTCTTTTTTGTCTAAAACATATTTAACCTGATAATTTTGCACTACATTGTCCTCAATGGAATGTCTCCCTGGAGGTTTTTCGGTTTCGTTTAGCCGCCTGCTTGCATGTCCCTCCTGCGCCTGCGCGATGCAGTCCTCCTCAATAAAAGTGGGAGCATGGCTGTTTCCGGCATTCATTTTCCTCTCAATCTGTCAGGCCGTGACTCGAGAGGGGAGGCAGGGCGGGCCTTTGGGTAAGTATGTTTTAGGCAAAAAAGAAATCATTTTTAGCCCGCCGGGCTGAGGGCCGGCAAAATGTTCTTACTAACCTGATAATTTTGTATTATCAGCATACCTCGTCAAGCGTAATGGCGGGCACCGATCTGACGGGGTGCCCCGGGATGCACGCAGGCGTCCCCCACAAATTTTTATTATGGTAAAAATTTGCACTTTTACGACAAGGTGATGAAACAGGAAGTTAGATCTCTTCGTGGAGATTGGTGGCCCTGGGTTCTTGCTTCCTTCTATCGATGGCTTGCTTCCTTCTGTGGATGGTTTGCTTCCATCATGGGATGGCTTGCTTCTGCTTCGTTCTGTATGTGCTTAAGGGGGGGTTAACCACAGTTCAGGCTGCGACGATTGGTCCCAGCCGGTGTAGTCCCTTCTTTTCACTTGACACGTTTTTCAGGTAGTGGGAGGTGAATGTCGTTGAGTGACGCTAAGAAGCCGCCTGTAGGATTTCTTCTATTGGAATGGCATTATGGTGTGCCCATGGTGTTGAAATTGCTGTGACGTCGTGTGCTGTTGCTGTTTCCCTTTAAGTTTGGCTTTATTGTTGGTGACATCGATTGTTTTTCTTCTCTAACGGGAGATCATTGTAGCTAAGCTTTCTCCTGTTTGTGAGTCTCCAGACAGGAAAAGTAGGATTCCGTTTATTCGGATGTTCTCGTGTGGGTTCGGGTGAACTTGAGATGGAGAGCTCGGACAGGGCAGTTAGAAGCGTTCAGGCTCGGAATCTCGGATTTGGGTTAAGGGTCACTGATGAGAAGTTTGGCCAGAAGGGGCTCTGAGGAGGAGAAAGCTTTAGCTTCCTTTGGCTTTCTTCAGTACCTGTAGAAGGAGTTCGAATCGTGGGAACAGGTATGCGTAAAGGTTGTGCCGTGGATGTGTCTTGGTTAAGGTCGAGATGAGCGGCTAGAGATGAAGACGTTGTCCGTCTTGAAAACCTCGCTCAAAACATGGTTCTAGACACGAATGAGACGAGTGTAGACAGCAATGGTCGTCTTAATCTACACTTGAAACTTGGGTCATCCGTGGTGGAGATGTTGGAAGAGTTGAGGGCGTCATCCGTATGATTCTTTACTGAAAACGTGGGTTAAGCCATGTTTGAGACGAGCACCGGTTGGATTCGCAGCAGGTGTCTTATTTTAGTTCGAGACGTGGGGACAGCTGCGGTTGAGACAACTTGGGAGAGGTGAAAAACGTCATCTGCCTTGACTCTTCATTCAAAACGTGGGTTTTTTTGCTTTTTTTTAGTCACGGATGAGACCAGCAGCAGTGTGGACGGCCACTGTTGTCTTGGATTTTTGTTCGAGACTGGATGTTAGCCATGGACAGGAAAAGTCGTGAGAGGTGGAAACGGCTTCCGTCTTGACTTTTCACTCAAACGTGGGTGTTTATCACGAATGAGACGAATATCAGTGTGGACATCAATTTTTTGGTTTGGTTTTTACTCGAGATGTGGGGTCAATAACGGTCGAGACGAGCAGCAAAAAGAGCAAACGTCTTTTGACTTTGTCTTCACTTAAAACGTGGGTTTTGGCCACGAATGTGACGTGCATCTGTGGACAACAACTGTTGTCTTTCTTTCACTTGAGACGTGGGGTCAGCCACTGTCGAAATGAGCAGCAAGGCATGTAAAAGTCTTCCAATTTCAGTCTTCTTTCAAACGTGGGTGTTAGCCATGAATGAGACGAGCATCAGTGTGAACTGCAACTGTCGTGTTGATTTCTACTCGAGACGTGGGGTTAGCCACGATTGAGACGAGCAGCAAGGGATGTAAACGGCTTCCAACTTCACTCTTCATTCAAAACGTGGGTTTTAGCCACGAATGAGGTAAGCATCAGTGTGGACAGAAACAGTTGTCTTGATCTTCACTCGAGACTTGGGGTTAGCCACGGTCGAGACGAGCAGCAAGGGATGTAAATGGCTTCCGATTCCACTCTTTACTCCACACGTGAGTTCTAGCCACGAATGGGATGAGCATCAATTTGGACCGCAACTGTTGTCTTGAGTTTCACTTGAGGCGTGGGGTCAGCCACAGTCAAAACGAGCAGCGGGCGTGTTGATGGTTTCCGTTTTCATTCTTTATTCACTGGTCACGAATGAGATGAGCTTCAGTGGACAACGACTGTTGTCTTGAGTTTCACTCGAGACGTGGAGTAAGGAACGGATGAGGCGACAGCAAGGCGTGTGAAGGGTTGTCAACTTTACTCTTCACTGCAAACGTGGGTTCTAGACACGAATGGAATGAGTATCAATGTGGACAGCAACTGTTGTCTTGAGTTTCATTGAAGACGTGGGGACAGCCACTGTCGGGACGAACGGCAGGGCGTGTAAATGGCTTCCGATTTCGCTCTTTACTCCAAACGTTGGTTCTGGGCGCGAATGAGACGAGCTTCAGTGGTGAGCAACTGTTTTTCTTTGAGTTACATTCGAGTCGTGGGGACAGGCACGCACGAGACGAACGGCAAGGCGTGCTAATAGCTTCCGACTTCTCTCTTCACTCATATGTGTGTTGTAGTTGCAAATGAGACGAGACGAAAGACAATCAGGAGGGTCCATGATGTTTTGAGCGTAGTTGCTGTGGGTACTGGCCAGCTCCAAGGGACGTCTGAGGACTTCCTTTTGTGCGGTGGACAACTTTGTTATCAGAATGACCTGAAACGTAGGCAAAGCTGGTGGGACGACGGTACGGAACACAGTTGCTGAGGTTACCGGCCAGCTGGGGAAGGAGCCACGATGTCTTCCCTGAGTAAGGTGGTCTTTTCTGTTATCGGAATGAACCAAGACGAGAGCTGACCGAAGTTGCTGAAGCTGTCGCGACACGATTGTTGGTTAGAGATGAAAGATGGATTCGGGGCAGTGGGTCAGAAGGAGTTTTCCCCATAGGGGGCCCTGATGAGCTGCGTCCTTTCATATCCTGTGAAAGACAGGTGAAGTGAAAGTTGGGGCTGTGGTGAGTGACGAAAGCTGGTCTAGAATCGGCAGGACAGGAGGTGCGTTTCCCATGGGTAACCCTGATTAATTGCGGCCTTTCATTTCCTGTCCGAGACAGAAAAGAAGTGAAAGCCGGGCTGAGGTCAAGTCGCGAAAGGCGGCTTGGGTCAGTGAGTCAGGAGGAGCTTTACTTATGGGGAACACTGATGAGGTGCGTCCTTTCATTTCTTGTGCATAACATGGTGGGAAAAAGCCGGGCTGAGGTCAAGTCGCGAAAGGCGGCTTGGGTCAGCGGGACAGGAGGAGCTTTTACGCGTGGGGACACTGATGAGGTGCGTCTTTTCATTTCTTGTGCATGACAAGGTGGGAATGAAAGCCGGGCTGAGGTTGAGTCGCGAAAGGCGGCTTGGGTCGGTGGAGCTTTTACCCGTGGGGAACAATGAAGAGTGCGTCTTTTCATTTCTTGTGCATGACAAAGTGGAAAGTGAAAGCCGGGCTGAGGTCAAATCGCGAAAGGCGGCTTGGGTCGGTGGGTCTGGAGGAGCTTTTACCCATGG
>JAHWFP010105223.1:0-18235 GCA_023313725.1 Lithobius niger | reverse complement strand
ACGTCAGCTAGAACTAAATGTAATGGTGCTACGATAACTAAAAAAAAACTCATGGCCTTTACCATTGTACTATTGTGTTGGTAATCAAGGGGTTAAAGTACATAACATGAGAAAAAGAGGAACAACGTCAGCTAGAACTAAATGTAATGGTGCTACGATAACTAAAAAAAAACTCATGGCCTTTACCATTGTACTATTGTGTTGGGTAATCAAAAGATTCACGTACATAACATGAAAAAAAGAGGTACGACATCAACTGCAACTAAAAGTAACGTTTCTGTGGTAACTAAAAATAACTAAAGGCCTTTAACCCTTACTGTTGTGTTGGTAATCAAGTGGTTAAGGTTCAGTGGTGTGAAAATTAAAATGAACACCTAGTATTTTGGTATAGAAGTATACTGCTTGTGGGGGCCAAAAACGTTTCAGTGGGGGTTAGGGGGCGATCTGGGACATACTTCTCCAGGGTTTTTTTGAATTTTAAACTTATGCACATCATAAGTTATATTGGCAAAACATGGGAATGTCAAAAACCAGGTGTTCATTTTAATTATCACACCACTGTACATTACATGAAAAAAGGGGAACGATGTCAGCTGGTAATAAAAGTAACATTGCTGTGGTAACCAAAACAACTGGTCAAGAGCCCCGTGGGCTGTTGACCAGACGGATTTTCCTGGCATCCTGAAGCAAAACTCAGACTGCAGCAAATTGCATTGGCAAAACCTCCAAGAGTGAAACCCAACATTACCCTGGAGCAAGTGAGGGGGCCTTGAGGCAGTTAAGTAGGAATTCTAACCTAACCTTCAGCAAAGCTGATAAAGTGAATAAGTAAGACCATTGTTTTAGACACGTGTGAGCATGACCGACTTGTTAGGGAGGACATTGTTAGTTCAGGAATGAATGAGAAGACGAAAGAAAATCTGCAAAATCGCCCCATAAACGATCTGATTTTTTAGTCTACAGCGACTTCACTCTGAAGGTCGCCTCACATCTGACGAGCTAGAAGACCTTATGCATACGCCACCTCAGCGTTTACCGAAGATCTTTGCTCAAGTTAAAACTCCGAAAGAGGGGAGACCCCTCTGCTTGATTACATCAGAAAGGGGGGGGGGCCCCCCCATGCCAAAGCCTAGACTGGGCAGTGGCTAGGGCTTAAGAAGTATGTAAAATCCGATAGCAGACTGACGATAACCGAAGATTTGCTGATGGAGCTGGATGGAATGACAATGAAGGAAGACGAGATGATGGCATCATTCGATATGGTAAAATTGTTCCTTAGCCTGTCTCACCGCATAATCCTGGAGATGCTGAGGATGTCAGCAAGAAAACACAAAATATGGAGGAGTGAATTTGAGAAAGACAAGGTAATGCTGAATGTGGTTTTAGCCACTTTTTATGTTGAGTTCAATGGGGAGGCATTCAGGCAGGTCAAAGGGGCCCCGATGGGGGTATTCATGCTCCCCTATTTTGGCGGAGCTCGTGCTGCAACATCTGGACTCCTCTGTACATCTTTTAACGGTGGAGGAGGAAACACATAACTCGTTACGTTTCCTGGATTTGAAGGTTACACGGAAGACAGACGGAAGGCGGACGGAAAACTGGAGTTCCAACCATACACAAAAGAAATGGCACCGGAGAGAGGACTACCGTATTCGTCTGGGCACCCAGTAGGACAATTAAAGGCCATCGCTCAAAATGAGCTTCATTGAGTAGTGCGCCACACTGCGTCCATCAAATTGGCGCGGCCACATCTTTATAGTACAAAGGGCAGGTTTATAAAGCTAAAATAAAAATACCCCTCGGGGCTTTTCACCAGAATGATCCGGAAACTTTTAACTTTAATTAATTAGCATTAAATCGCCCCTTCCGGGCATTACAAAATGCAATACAAAACAAAACATATCAACAAAACACAATACCATAGGCTAACAAAAACCGTCAACAACAACAATCACTAAAGGGGAAAAAAAAAAAAAATTACAAAAATACAATGGACAGTACGCTTATTCAAAGAAGTATACAAGTTGTGGTGCTTCAGCGAAGTGCTTATCAAAAGCATTTTTGAAGGCGTTGGTGCTTGAGGTAAGTACAACGGTCTCCGGGAGGGCGTTCCAAATGGGCATAATCCGGGCAAAAAAGGTGTGACGCGCCCACTCGTGTCGATGGTAATTGACAGCGAGTTTCAGCGGATGACCGCGCGTTTGTGCCCAGGTATTGATCTGGAAGTGGGAGCGAAGAACTGGCCCTCCGTAGCCCTGTTGCAAAATCTTGTAAAGGGTGATAGTGGCACCACGAACGAATCTCCACCATAGTGAAGGCAGTTTAAGAGTATGCAGGCGTCTCTGATACGGGATATCTGCTAAGTTTGAGACACACTTGGTGGCACGTCTTTGCACACGCTCGAGCGCACGGAGATCCTTTTTATAGAATGGGCGCCACAGATCCGTGGCATACTCGAGGATAGGCCGGACGAGGGCAAGGAACAGTTTCATATAAACATCCGGATGGCGCGAAGAAATAGTGCGGCTGATCATGAGGGAGACAGTGTTGGCCTTTTTGATGGTAGAGGCAACGTGATCCGAAAAATTGAGGTTGCTATCGATGGTAACCCCCAGGTCCGTAGTTTGATTTACAGAAGGAAGCTGGGATGTTCCCCAAAAGTAGTCCTTTTCAGGGTGCACCTTCCCAAATGCATCACAACCGTTTTCTCGGGGTGCATTGAGAGTTTCCAGGTAGCGCACCATTCAAACATCTTGTTTAAATCGTGCTGAAGGTCAGTGAATTCATTCCCAGTGTTGAGAATAGCACGAGTTTTGGAATCGTCAGCAAACATGTTCGCGAAACAAGACGAGGAGTTTCCAAAGTCATTAAAATAAAGCAGAAACAGTAGTGGTCCCAAGACCGAACCCTGGATAGTACCGCTGGTAACAGGTATAGCTCTCAAATGATGCCCGTTAACCGCCACAAACTGTGTCCTATCGGTTAACCATTGTTCGATCCAAGACAGGATTGGTCCCACAATACCATACCGCCTCAATTTGTGAATAAGTAGAGGATGGGAGACTCTATCAAATGCCTTAATACAATCCATGTAGATAGCGTCAACTGGGACATTGTTGTAAAGAGCGATAAAGACGTCAGAATAAAATTCGAGAAGATTGGTAACAGTAGACCGATTCAGTCGGAAACCATGTTGCCCGTCATTCAGTAGACCTTTGCTAGTCGCATAGGTGAAAATGTGCTGGTAGATAATTGACTCGAGCACTTTACCCAGATGCGCGGTGACACTAATTGGACGATAATTGCTAGGATCATGCCTGGAGCCTTCTTGAAAAGAGGCGTAATTATCGCAGTGCGCCATTCCGGCGGGACGAAGCCTGTGTCTACAAAGTTTTGGAACATCTTGATAAGAAAAGGAATCAGTTTATCTTGGTGATGCCATCAGGACCAGTTGCAGAAGATGGTTTGAGCCTTCTAAACGCAGAGATCACCGTACTAGCATTAACGATAAGAGGGGGAATACACTTGTTATGCATGGGCAGCACAGGAAGGCTCACGGCAGAAGCATCAAGAGTGAGAAAATTTCCGGCAAACGTGTCACAGAGCAAGTTTGCCATTTCACCTGGTTCAGATTTCAACTGCAGTTCCGAGTCGCGCAGGGGACCAATACTGGGGGCAGATTTCTGTGCAGATTTAGCGTACTGGAAAAATGGCTTAGGCGAATTCTTAGCAGCGGCTGCCATGCGCGACTCGAAGTTACCTTTTTCCCAGCGCAGTCTATTCTTGAGATTTTCATTCAACTCGTCATGGCGAGAAAGGTAAAGGGGGCTCCCAGAAAGCCTATACTGTGACCACAGCCTATTTCGACGCTTTAAAGCCTTGAAAGTCAGAGGGGTGAGCCACTTTGGGGAGCAAGAATGAGAGGCAAGGCAAGTGTAGCTGCTCTTTTGCAGATAATCGAGAGTCTCAGTGGTGAAGCCATCCCACATGGTGGCCACATCAGAATGCGAGGTGTAATTTGGCAAGATGTGTTGGGTGTAATTAAAACGTGTACTGGCTTTACAAATAGCGGGACGATAGAACGACAGACGCACCAGAAGAATATCGTGGTCGCTAAGCCCAAGCGGTGAGCGGAAAGTGGTGAGGGTCATGCAAGGAGCAGTGAGACAGTGAGAAGAAAGAAGATATCCAAAAGCCAGTTAGTAGTTGGTCTCATCCACCTCAAAGGAATAAGTGAAAAAGTGGCCCGAGTGCTGAAAGAAAAAGGTTTTGACACCTACCTGAAAAATGGAGGCAATTTCAAAGACAAACTGCTGAAAATACGGATGAGAGAGAGAACGAGGAAGAAATGAACATTTTGTCCAATGTCCCAAATACATGTGAAGGGCCTAGCTAGTTCAGTGCTGTTTACATCGGAGAAACACGATTGGGAGTTAGAAAGAGAGTTACACAACACATGGCAGAATTGCTCGCCACCCATCTGAACTCGTTTCTTGCTATCGCCTTAAATTGTGCCTTTGGGTGTCCCGATCTGTAATCAATCCCTCTTTCAGTTGACATTGGCATCCTGTATGGTTCGTATTCAATTCCTCCTACTTCCTCATTCTCTTCAACAACACGTCCAAAAATACTAGATTCCCATCCATTTCTTCTTCCAGCGTGAACTCGATTCCTTCTCTCCAGGTGTTAATCTTCTGCATCAGTCTTTCCAGGTCCCTCCTCTTCATCACTGCCAACACATCATCAACGAAACGCTTCCATTTCCTTACACCCAATCCAGACTTTAAAACCATTTCATCCAAGTGCTGCATCACAAGCCCCGCCATTATTGGCGAACTAGAGTAGCCCATTGGCGCTCCTCTAGTCTGCCAATATATAATTATATTATATATTTTTTTTAATGAATTTTGACGAGCCTTATGTCAGCCGAAGCAATTAATGCTTGTATGGCTGAACCGGCTCAATTTTGAACATCACCAGATTTTTTTAGAGAAGAAGAAATCTGGTTAAGGGAGGTGCCAGCCCGGGGATTCGACCCGGGAAACCTCCGATCATCGTCGGGGCCGAAAGTATGTCCAGAATAACCAGAATACATCCCATAGCCGCTGAAGGAGCATGGTAGCCTCTCACGCTACCCTGGCCGGCAGTCCTGGCGGGGACTTTGCCAAAGTCCCCTTTCCAGGGTTCAACCAGATCCGCAAACCTCCAGAAACCAGGCTGAGCTCTCTCACAGCTCAGCCACGATGACCACTACGCAACCACTATGCAACCTCCAAACTCCACATAGATGTGAGACAGCAAAACCTTCAGCAGTGCATGAATAGTTTTGAAAATCTTTTCTTGGAACATTCCACCTCCGCCTCGACATTGCTAACGTTGCCAGTATCAGTCTATGTGACAGGCTACGGAATAGGCCTATCACATCAAATGACACAAGTATTTCATTTTGATCCTTCACCACTTCGAGCAGCAACTCTTCTGTCTTTTTCAGCCTACTGTCACCTTGCACATACTTCTTTTGTTTTGCTACCTCCCAATCCAACTCTTGGGCCATCCCCTTTTGCAGACTTAATGACTCTCAATGGGGCTCCCTTTTTATGGGTCTGTATTTGTGTGAAGACTGAAGGCAGTTTTGGAAGAATCTTCGGACAAAGTTTTAGCATCTCCTCTTTAGATATATGGCCTTCCTTTTTAAGTCTTAGGTGAGATGAGGAGGGGAATCTGGACGAAAATGTGGCAGCACAAGGCCAATGTGAGAAACGAAAAAGAAAACAACACCATCGCAGCTCACTGCATGGAGTCTAAGCACGGCATTGTATGGGAAAAAGCTGAGACACTTGTGAAGTCGAATTCTGAAAACGACAGGCATCTGAGATGCTTAGAATCAATTGCCATTCGACTGCACGAAGTTTTTGGAGTTTCGCTAATGAATATTTAAGGGCCAACATTTCCCGGGTCAAAAACGTCATTGGCAACGACCTGAAGCAACTTCTTGGCGGGAAGTGGAAGCTAGATAAGCTTGAGAGTATGCTGCCTACCAAATAAGGGAGGCCGCGAGGAGCGTCGGTTACAAATTCGAAGCAGACGACAACGATGTAGGAGCACACGGAGGCCAAAAACTTTCGTCGGAGTGCCTGAGGATTAGCAGGACATTAAAAAGAGTCCTCGTGAAAATGAGCGGAAATTTTCTACATAATTCCAGTAATTATGACTCTAGTTGGGACGAGAACTTTCACAGTAAGGTAACGAACGATGTTTTCCTAGAGAGTATTATCATGCATTCAGTAGGCCCGACACATAAAGTGGGCCCGATGCAGACAGTGGGTCATGCCGAGTATCGTTTTCGAATCGCGATTTCCAAGATGATGTAGTAACAAGCTCTCCAAACTATTAGTGCCTTATGAAGACAGATGAAAATACTGTCTGTTGAAAATTCACAAGAATCTGGTGAGGATTCCTGTCACCTGAAATTGTGTGTCAAGTTTTTCTGAACTGTCATTTTATCGAGACCTGCAGAGTGACGTTATCTTGTTGACGACAGATTGCAGTAGTGCGAATGTTGGGAATGCGAGAATTATTTGGTTCATTTCGGATAGCATGCACGGTAGTCAGCCAAAAAGGACCCCAATTTTTTAGTTCAGGATTTGAAGAATTCTTGAAAGAAAACGGCGTGCGTCATGTTAAAACCATTCCTAATCGTCCTGGTGAAAATGGGGCAGCAGATGTCCTTCTTAAGCCTTGACACATTCCTTGAAAGCGAGTATTAAGCAAGGTTTAACAACAGAAATGGCCTAAATAACTTTCTTATTCATTCGCGAAATGTCCCGCATACTACAACTAGGATGACACCCGCGTATCATCTACTAATGACTTATTCATTCGCGAAATATCCCGCATACTACAACTAGGATGATATCCGCGTATCTACTAATGAAACGCAATGTGCGCACGAAGCTATCGATAACGGTGCTGTCAACAATTGACAAAGTCGACCAAAGCCAAGAACACATAAACCTCGACATAAACCTGAACTGACCTTCAATGCTGAAGCTGCAATATATTGTAGAGACACGAAGTCAAATGCTCCGAATCGATGCAGGCGGAAACAATAAATGCCAAATATTCAAAAACACGATTTCACGTTGAAGTTGAAGATGGCCCAATTTTTAAGAAAGCATTTAGACGAAATAAAAGCATGTGTTCCAGCAAGTGACGTGGTTTCCACCGACGCCACTCCACTTGTTGAAGAGCTTAGCTTTTGGCGCGCTCGCAGTCGTAGCCACAGCGCCAGAAGGAGAGAGGGACAATTTTGCTATGTAAACCCCATCGGATATTCCTAGGTTCTTTTACATGCCACAATCGACATGAGCCCGTGACATCACAGGGCCCTACTCTTCCCGAAAATGCCAGGGGTGACTGAGGCCGGACTCAAACCCGGGACCTCTTGACACACAAGACGGTCATGTTAACCATCAGGCCACCTTGCCCAACACTTGTTGAAGAGCGGCAGAAACTGAAACCGTTAGTTCAGACTGGGAAGCGTAGCACTACGCAATAAGACAGTGTAGAAAATAGAAAAACGTCAGCTACTACTTCAAAAAACACCGGAAAAGAAAGAATTAAGATTTGGCCTTCACAGGGTTCGTACTACTTCAGTTGAATGGATTTCAAGGACTTAAAAGGACCTTTAAGTACCTAGTCTTACGAAATATAGAATCGCCAAGCATTAAAAACATGACTATCAAAGACCATTAACAAAACCTTGGTTCTTGAGTTCCATAATACGAAAAAAGCTTTCATATTAAAAGGACACAACAAATGCTTGTCTTCTCACATTGCCATAGAAAAGTTCCTGGATTTTTTAACGAAATCGCCAAACGCTTTACGCACATAGCCTTAAAGTTAGGGTGTACAGCTGATTTTAAGAAATTAAATTTGAAATAATATATAAACAAAAACTGCCAGCAGCGGCTTTAATCAATTGGTACGGAAGTTAAAAAAAAGACTTTCAAGGACCAAGTACTTCATTTTTTATTTTTTCAAGGACTTGTAAGGCCTTACAAATGGTAAAATGAAAAATAAAGACTTCTAAGGTTTATAAGCACTGGTACGAACCCTGCCTTCAGCTGAGGGTAAACAAATGCTTAAATTAATCCCACAATGAGAAATTCAGTCGAGAACGATGTTTAGCGACACTGATTTTCCGTCCATACTTTCACCAGAGGTGTGCGTAATCAAAGGTGCCTCGCGTCGTCAAAGCGCCTCCCCCACCTTGTTACGTCGTTCTCACGCTGAAGCGAGATTGTTCATGCTCCAGACTTATCTCGTCTTGTGCAAACGACTGAGGACACTCAACGAAAATCTAGTCGCGTGCGTAGGGCACGAGCTATTTTAGATTTGTAGGGGGGACAAAAAAGTTACTGCTTTCTTGGGCAGCCACTTTTTTTTTCTAATTGTGGTATTTGTTGATTTGTTTTATGTACATTTTCTTGTACAATGGTTTGGTACAATGGTTATGGTACAATGGCATAAGAATTAAAAAAATTAAAAAATTAACTGTATTAAAAATAAGAGAAAAATATGTTTTACTATTGTTGAAAGTATTTGAATTGTAAATAGGTTTAGAACGCAGAAACAGCCAGTTGGTTCTGGAAGAACTTATCTTTAAAAAAAAAGAGATGACATTCTAACTATTGTTAAGAGTATTTAAGTGTTAAATTAAAACCTAAGGGTGATGCTAAAAGATAGTTGTGGGGGGAATAATGGTGTATAAATTTTAGTCCTGTAAAATGTTTGATAATTTGTTGTTGCGCGCCCTCACAATATAGTGGGGGTGACTGAAGTGTCCAAGGTTTCATGGTGGGCTATCCATGAGCAGGGAAAATGATTTTCTATTATTCCGCGATTTTCAAAAAATAGCGGAATTAACAGTAATTGTTTTAGCTTGAAATTTCTCGGCGTTACGCCAATATTATGACGTGTAGGACCATTTTAAAAATCGCGGAAATCGCAGAAAGTTGAAATTTTCGCGGAAATCCCAAATACTCGCGGATTTTAACGGATTTTGCGTTATTTTTGGCTTTTTTTCAATCATGTACTCATCATAGCAGGTGTAGGCATAAATTTAAACTTTTATGTAAGGCTCGGCTGATACCAACTTTGACCGACCGATCCGATCCGAGACCGATACAGTCCGATGCTACATCACCGATACCGATACCGATACTTCAACGCATTACTTCCAGCAAATTTATTGTTTCTTCCATATTCAGAAACAAAATTTGATGAAAAATTCCGAATCTCAAAGCTCGATGAGCAAGCATCTTGCAGTAAAGTGACTTTTTTGGCACCTGTTTTTGGTTTTTGTTAAATAATTTGAGAACGACTGAAGCTATCGCTCTGAAATTAGCTAAATTGGAAAGCTCTTGAGGATACGGTGTATTGGAACATCAAAAACGGACAATTTTTGGCGAAGATATCGCAAAAACCGATACTTGACCAATACAGTTGGCCGATACGGATCCGATACTGATGCCAATATCGGTATCGGCCGAGCCTTACTTTTGTGTGACTTCTAGATTGTTGAGATGTACACAAATTGTTGTGAATAAGCAACTACATCTGTTCAGCAGTTAAGCGACCGATCTGACACCAAAATTTAAATGGTTTCTTTTGCTGTAGAAAGTACTGTACCCCGCAATTTTAGCATTGCTGTCTCAGTGATGCTGTTGGTTGCTTGAGACTTGAATGGCCGCTTCAGTCACCCCACCACGCATGCGAGGGCGTGGTCCTCCCATATAAGCTGGCGGCTACGAGGGCTCGCCATCTCTTTGTCTCACGGTGTGGTCAGAAGGTGACTCGTGAGGGGAGGCAGGGAGGGTCCTAAGGTACAGTACTTTCTACAGCAAAAGAAACCATTTTTAGCCGGCCCGGGCCGGGGGTCGGCAAAATGTTCTTTCTTTGCTGTGAAAGTACTGTACCTGGGAATTTTAGCATTGCCAGACTGACCTCGTCACGTATGGTGGCGGGCACCTGATGACAGAGTTCCCTGGGGGTGCTGAGGCGGAGAAGTGGTTGAGACAAGGGAGGTAATGGAAGAAAATGTTCTCCTTTTTTTTTTTTTTTTTTTTTTAAAGGGGGGGTCCCTTGTGAAGAAATTGTCTTCCAGGGGGGAAGATCAATTCTTAACCGTTATGATGTTGAGAAAAGTAGCAGTTTACCTGTAGTGTGAGGAGCTACGGTAGATGAGGCCAGGAGTTCTGTATCAGCAAAGTGGAGTTGAATCCCGAAGTGGAGGGAGGAGTAGTGCCTTCTTGAAAGGGTAGAAGATTAATGAGATTTTGCAGGTCTCTCCAGAATGATGGGTTTTGATCTCTCCAGAATGAGGATAATTTTGTAGGGCGGGGAGGGGGGGGGGGGGAGAGTGGTGACGTTAAACGTGAAGAGGTAGTCAAGGTGTTAGGAGGGAGTGTGTGAATGGGATTTTGTGGAAAATTACAGGGAAAAGGAAAAATCCAAGGCTTTAACGAAAAGTTCTTGCTTTGCTAGAAAGCTGATTTCACTGTTTGTTTGGCTTTTTTTTTTTATACGAAAAAACAAAGATGGCAGAAAAATCGGCGTCACAGGGTCCATGTAAGAGGGCTCTGAGTTAGATGATTTTTTTTTTTTTTTTGTTCAAGAGAGAACGGAAAAAAGTGACGTCGATAGGAGCCGGAAGGTTAGAAGGAGGATGGGTTGGAGCGTAACCCCAAGCAGTAGTGGCGAGCTTTGGCTCTGCAAGGGGTGCAGGGAATGTCCGAAGTAGGAACGGAGGAAAGGGCTACCATGTTAGGAAGTGCAGGAAGGGAGGGGAGGCTGTTGTCAAACTGCCACATGGAATAAGTTTGAAGGTTGTGGGAAAGGGAGACAGATGATATGGCTTCCCATGAGTTAGCAATGTTTTGTTGTCGAAAGTCATTAATAAGGGAAAGGTCAGAGAGAGGAACGGGGATCCCTTCGTCACAGAAGATTACGGGGTGACATGGAAGATTTGACGGAAGTCTGGGATCCGAAGGGGATGCAAAACGTGCGGGGTGCATGAAGAAGGTGGGGCGGGGGTAGTCAGGGGCACACCTATGAAGGCCATCGATGGGGTGTAGAGTCCAGGTTGGCGGAGTCACCGATGGGGAGGCAACTGGGGCTGGTTTAAGGCGAAGAGCATCGGCTAGAATGTTATCCGTGAGACTCTTGAGGTGTGATGCGTTTTCAGATTTCAGTTCAGAGTTCAGCGAAGTGAGCTGCATGATTTGTGAATGTTGTTGATAGATAATATCTTGAAGGTGCAGGAGGTAGGGTTTTACCTTTTTTACGTTGTGTTTAAACTGGTTCTTTGCGCGAACATTCAGACGAAGTTTGTGGTGAAGAGTGGAAAAGATCTTCTGGTGGTACACCTCCACCGCTTCTTCATGGTCCAGTCCATAAAGGGGAGTGTCCTTTTTTGTAGGAGAGGTGGTGGTGGAGTTGTCCGGCCGAGGGGAGAGTGTGGCTGGCATGGCAGGGGAGGGGCATGTCCTGGATCGTACAGGGAAGTCCGCCAGTGGTGAGTCAGTGACTACGTCCGAGTGCTGGCCCGGGGAGAAGGGGGTTGCTGGGATTTCAATTGTGGCCCCCGAAGGAATATCGAGATCGTTGATCAGCTCAGTAGAGGGTGATGAAGGAGCGTCGATGAAGATAACCGGAGCGGTGTCATGTTGTGAAGATTCAGGGGCAGGTGACGTCATACTTGTTACGCTGGCTGGAGTTGAGGAAGTAGCGGTGTGGGCCCAAGATTGTTGGGACAAAGGGGTTGAAGGAAAGTCTTTGTTCCCGGGGATAGCTGGAACTGCTGTTACCGTAGAGGCGGGAGAGTGGGTGGAAGGAGAGCTGTCAGATTTGAACTTTTTTACCAAGTCCTTGTGGGCGATGTCCTGCCTTTTCCTGGTAGCGGAGAGCATTTGACGGTGAGCTATAATCTGCCAGTCTTTAAGGGGAATAGTTACACAGATGTGGCATGGTCGGTCGTAGTAACTACATTTGCGATGGAATTGACACACTTGGTGGGGGTCAAGACGATTGGGGTTGAAGATCCCTGGACAATGGCACTTCCCTGGGTTGTCGACGACGGGAGCGCGGCCGAAGTAGATGTCTGGCTCGTCCGAAAAAGTCATCGGGAGTTTAGCATTGACCATTGTAGAAAATTCGACGAATGTGGCGGATAAAAGCAAAGCGATGATGGAACGCGCAGGATCCTAACCAGTGGAAGAAGTGCCCGGAGGTGGGAGGCGGGAAGAGAGGCGGCACGCCTAGTGGTGGAAACTGAAATGAGGATGAAACAGCTTTCGTCCGATGGGCACGGGCCGACGGTGAGGGAAAACTACGAGATGGGCAACCGGTCAGATGGGGGAAGGAAGTGGGTTTGTGTTGGTGTTCGGTTAACCATGGTGGGCGTGCTGGCTGCCCTGTCGTGGCGGACGAAAGAATCCGTTGTCTTCAGCTGGAAGGGTAGAAAACCCCGGGTGTGAGACTTGAACGTGGAGACCTGTAGTAAGCATGTGAAGAGGTGTTCAGGGGGGGCGTTTAGCCGGGAGAAAATCCCATGGGTGGGGAGCAATGGCCGGACGAAAGATGCGGCAGGGAACGGGCGTGAGAGGAGGGATGCGGCCGTCCTTCGGAGCTACGTAGGGCGGCAGTGACCAGCGGAGAAAAAAGGTGGTGAAGGGTAGACCATGGGAAGAGAAAAACCCTTCCGGCGGGGATGGCAGCGGATGAAGGAAGCGTCAGAAGACCAATAAGGTGGCGGGAAAACCAAAGTCGGCAAGGCGGTCCGAACGTAGCAACGGGACCGGTGAAAGATGGGCGGGGGGGGTGGCAGAGCGGCCGGAGATGAGCGAGGTATGGAGAGCCCAACTAGATGACCTAGTCCGACAACGACGTTCCGGCTACGGGCAGACTGGTGGCGGCTGAAGGGCGGTGGCGACAGGAGTAGAATGAAAAGCGATCCCGGCTTTCTGGTAATGGCGTGGCTATGGGTAGCGGAGGCGGATTAAGTGGCCGTGTGGTGACGGACGAAAGACGGCGAGGGGGGGGGGGGGGGGCGGAGGGCGGGTAATGGATGTTCCTATTCACAGCGGCTACCACAGTGAGTCAGGAGGGACGACCCTCAGCAGGGTTGGAGAGGCGAGGCTAGTGGCAAGCCAACACGACGGCAACATCCCGGCTATGGGCAGACCGGAAACGGGCCGAGGAGTGGGAAGCCACTCGCCTGGTGCGGTGGTGACGAAGGACGGCGTGAGGGTCGAGGCAGGGGCCGTTGATGGGCGATTCAGATCATAACTGTCATACCAATGAGCTGGTGGACAGGGTCGTTAACAGTTTAAGAGCGGAAGGCTAGCAACAGTATCGGCATGGCGGTGGGATCCGGTATGCGGAGGGCTGTTGGCTTGGCTTGGCGGACGAAAGATGGCGAGAGAGTCGAAGCAGGGGCCGTTCATAGGTGATCCAGCTCAGGTCAGTCCAAGTGGTCTTCGTTGATGGGTGGACCAGTTCTCAATGGTTGTTCCGAGTGGTCTTGGCGAGGCAAGGGCTACAGTTGTTTGACAGGGGGAGAATAGTAACGAACCCAGCTTGATGGCGACGTCCCGGCTATGGGCAGACCGGAGACGGGCCATAAGAACGGAAAGTTACTGTCGAGGCATGGCGGACGAAAAACAGCGGGGGGGCCGAGGCGGAGGCTGTCGTCAGACGGTCCAGTTCTTCATAGTATTTACAGATGGGCAGATGAGGTGGAGTCTACTACTGCAGGAAGAAGGGCAGGTAAAAAATCCGGCTCGACGGCAATGTCCCGGCTATTGGCAGACCGGAGGTGGGCCAGGGGAGCGGACAGTACTGCTGTAGCGGGCTGTTGGCTTGGCAAGGCGGACGAAAGACGGTGAGGGAGCTTGAGGTGGAGGCTAACATCGGCGGTCCAAAACACCATAGTATCCTCTGGCGGCCTGATGAGGCGGGATCTTCTACTGCAAGAAGAGGGGTAGGAAGAAACAGACTCGATGGCAACGTCCCGGCTATGGTCAGACCGGAGACGGGCCAGGGAGCGGACAGAAGCTGCCGAGACATGGCGGCCGAGAGATGGCGAGGGAGATCAGGAGGCTATCGTCAGAAGGTCCAGTTCATCATAGCATCCTCTGGAAGGTGGTGTCTTCGACTGCTTGAAGGCGGGTAATGATGCCGGCTCGACAGTACCGTTCCGGCTATGGGCAGACCGGAGACGGGCGGAGAGTAGCGGAAGATTACCGTCTCATGAACTGGGTCCAAGAGTAGAGGCAGGCAACCGGACAGGAGACGATCCAGCAGCGTCGGGTGGAGATGACAGGTGCCGAAGCGGGAGAAAGGTGGGTCGCTTGCAATGCGGTACATCCGGGAACCTGGTACGGGAAGGGGCTGAAAGCTGGAGCTCCGCCGAGGCGTGGCGGCGGGACGAAAGCTGAAGGGACGGCGCAGTTGGTGGGTGCAGCCGGCCGGAGCAGTAACAATGGCGCACTACCGAGGAAAAGGCACCGTCCCAGCTGTGGTCAGACTGGTGACGGCCCTAACCCCCGGAGAAGTGCGAAGCAGGGTCTCGATGGCGACGTCGGGTAGACGGAAGGCTGCAACGAGTGAAAGTTCGGAGAGGGAGTAGATTGGTAACTGGGAGCTGGAGACATCCATTGGGCAGCGGGTATCCGGGACCGAAGATCGGGCTTGGAGGCTGTGGCGGGAGAAAGAGGAGAACCAACAGAACGAGTCGTGACGGCGGCTTGAGACAAAGAAATGACGAAACCTCGTAGCCGCCAGCTTATATGGGAGGACCACGCCCGCGCATGCGTGGTGGGGTGACTGAGGCGGCCATTCAAGTCTCAAGCAACCAACAGCATCACTGAGACAGCAATGCTAAAATTGCCAGGTACAGTACTTTCACAGCAAAGAAAGTTAAATTCATTCATTTGATTTCAAATTTTGTTTTATTTTTTGGTGGTATATCTGAGTGTTGAGGTCGAAGGGGCGGGGGGAGCTCATCACCTACTCAAACCCACACTTATCAGAACAGTCACTTATGGATGTAGTACAATCTTTTTTGCAAGTTTAGGCCAGACGAAACGTAAATTTACTGATTTCTTTCCAAGTAAATAATTGATTTATTTACTCACAGCCAACCCGTTCGTTTGGCATTACAATGGGGGCAATATTACACCACAATATTACCATAGTTGGCCGATTTGGGGCCCTGCTATGAGAGTTCAGGTACAGTCTTAGCATTTTAAACTTATTTTCGTCTACTGTCCTACTTGCTTTAGTGCTTAGTGATCTGACGAAGATGCCATGTCTGTCATCGAAAATTTATTAATCGAGGGTACCACCTGTTCACATGGCAATTTCTTGTTTAAATCGCGCTCTATTAGTTTTTTTCTTGTGCAGTGAGACTTAATAGCAGTATAG
The DNA here is from genome assembly GCA_023313725.1 of Lithobius niger. Lineage (NCBI taxonomy): Eukaryota > Metazoa > Arthropoda > Chilopoda > Lithobiomorpha > Lithobiidae > Lithobius > Lithobius niger. The sequence goes on along the minus strand of JAHWFP010105223.1, from coordinate 2,746 downwards.
GAAAACAAATGGTGTCAGTTAGGCTATTAAAAAAAAAAAAGTTGTTTCTAGGAAAGAAAGAAAGTATTCTATGTGTGGGCAGCATTTCTTTTCTTGAAGTTATATAAGCCAATGATAAATTTGCCAAATGTTTGAATGAATCCATCACGTTACACATCAAGCTAGCACATAAAAGAAGCTGGTGTCGAAGGTTTTTGGTGGTGCGCAATGTTCGTGATGCATACAACCATTATACACGTAAATACAATTAAAGCCAGAGCCAAAAATTCAAAACTTTTAATGCCCAAACAAAGACAGAATATATAAGGCTACACACTCGACTACTTTCTTGGCTAAATTTTTCTGTGTTATTCAGCCACTTCGTCTACTTTCCGTTAATCACCCTACTGATGATACATCATTTTTCAAGATTTTAAGCACTTTTTCCTGGCAAGGAATTTCATTATTACTTTTCCAGGATGTTTTCAGGTTTTCAAGGACTCGCACGAACCCTTATTACCTCTAGAGCTGTGCTAAGCACACTAAGATGATTAGTTTTTAACCATTTCCAGCAATGTTGTTTAGTCAAGTAGACTGCACCAATCATTAGCTGATATATCGTGTGTAAAAATGTTAAAAACATTTGAATGCAACAGTAAAGTTTTACGTGGACCAAACAGTACAGCAACAATGCATTATTGGAAACTTTACAGGAAAGTTTATTTGTGTCCCTTTGTTGTTTTGACTTCGGATCAGTTAACCCTTAATTTAACCATCAAACGAGTTCGTTTTTGTTTTCTAATTTATTATTAGTGTGAGTAAGGCAGTCATTTTTGTAAACTTTAATAAGACTTATGACAATCTCACTACTTTGTATGCAGTCGAAGAATACAATCGTAATGATTTAAATGGAATGCAGAGTAAAACAATCAGCCAAAAAAAAAACTGCCTGTAGATGGAATCACAATGATAATAAACCAAAACAGTTCGAGAATCTATGTCTGTTGCCCTTTGAATTTAATATTAAAATAAAGAAGTGAAAATCCATTTGTTGAGTTCCACTAGGGTATTGCCGAATGGGAAATTAGACACCGAATGAAAAAAGAAAACATTTCTTTGCAACATTACCAGTGCTCGCTTTCCAAAAAATTCAAAATTAGTTTCTGATTAATTAGTTTTTGCATAATTAATAATATTACCAATGATAGGCTTAACTAACAAAATTAACATCTGAACTACTGTTGACCCCAAAGTTAGTGTTTCCTTGCAGCTGGAGTGGGCAAGAATCCTTTTACCAAGTTATGTCGAAGGGGAAGGGGGAGAGAAATTACTCCTGTAAAACGAGCACCAATCAAGCAATAAACAAAGCCTTGACTAAACTTGCAAAATGTTGTCTTTCTCACTAGTGGGTTCTGCCAACAATGGTTTTGTAACAAAGGTTCATTATTCAAAATCCATGACGAGGACCATATGCGTGCGGTATACGCACTTTTGCCAGGTTTCTTTTTTATTCTTCTTTTTGTAACAATAGCTTTGTCTATAGGAATATCGACTACGACCTCCTGGCCATAAATTTCATTGTTGGCGGCTTAACAATCACTGCTGGCACAAGAAACTAACCGCCTAGCAAATTAAAGTTACGAGTTTTGAGCATAGTACATCTCTGCAACCTCCTGTTACCTGCTCACCACTAGAGTCTCACTGTAATTAGGCTAGTTGTGTCATGCCCGTCAGAGGGTGCACACCCCGTAATAAATATATATAAGGTCACACCCCTAGATCACGGGTGCCACCCTTGATGTCACTCTCACCCTGACTCTCTCATTCATACCCACAATGCTAGAATAAGCTGAATATTCTAAGTAGTTGAGTTGTTTCTCCCACAGGTGGTTGAGGTAGAAGTCAAGTGGAGAAGCTATTTTCCCACATGCAGGGCTGGAGATGTACATAAGTGGGGACCTATATGATTGAAAACCTGATGGCAAGGGATTCGAGCACTCTTAGAACAATCTTAGATGGGCCTCACTGAACAAGTTGAATTTAAGGAAAATAGTAGCAGCTATCTAACCACTACAGTATAAACAGTCTATAGTTTAGCGTTCGGGTGCATGGCAATTCCGTTGGTGGTCTTCAAGTTTCTCAAGGCTCTTTGGTGTTACGTGATCTTGCACTGAGTCTCAGCAGTGTAAATATACTTAAAACCTCTTGCCTAATCACAGCAAAACAGGAGCTTTCGCCTAGTCTTACTGGGCATTCTCAACTGCTACCACATTCAAACTTGGCTCCTCCCACTGTTGCTAAGCAACAACAAACCATGCAGAGCAGCCTCCCCTGCAGCCAAGCACTTCGCACACACCAATATTCTCTTCACACCTGATGCAACACAGTCAAACCACCAGGCAACCAAATAAATAAAATAAATAAATAAAAAAATTTGTAAACAATTAAATATTCCCAATAAACTAAATAAATTAATAAAACTTTATAACTGTAAATAAATAAATAAATAAATAATACCAACTGTAAACTGAATTAACTGAACAAGGGCAATTCACAAAGTGCAAAATAAACCAATAACTTGAACAAATAAAGTCATTAAATAAATTTCCTAATAAATTTATCCTTATAAATCACATAGAATAAAAAAAAACATAAAAATAAAAAATAAAAAAAATAAAAAACAAGTACAATAAATAGTAAAATAAAGCAACTGAACAATGAATAATAAACAATTAAATTATGAAATAAGCACAATGAATAATAAAAT